>JARFYF010000017.1:20853802-20867166 GCA_030265395.1 Rhina ancylostomus | reverse complement strand
TAAATAAAATCAAGGAAGACTTAGAGATATTTCATAAATATATGAAGTTGACAAAAATCTTAAAGATCAAACCAATAATCTCTAAGCAAAAGACATATTTAGTTCAAAATGAAAACTTTATACTTCATGACGAGACAGATGATACAGACATTGACTTTAAGGTGGAAAAAAAAGGCAAAATATTGGAAACAAGAAGCTTAAAGAAAGGATATATTTAAGTACATAGCATCTTCAACAGTGGCTAAATCACCAACTCAGGATAAAAGATAACCCAGGGTTTTAAAAGCAAAGGAAGAAATAGTGCATTTTTTTTGTTATAATTCATTCTTCTTTGGCCACAAGTATGGTGTAAGAGGATTTGTTAGGCTGCTAATGTGATTTTTTTTTTTGAAAAGGGATATCACAGAGTAACTATAGGCCAGTCAGCCTAAAATTTGTACTGGCAAATTATTGAAAACAATTCTGAGGCACAGCATAAATTATTCTCCACCAACAGAAAAGCTCCCACTACCAAAAAACCATCACTATCTTTAAAAGATGAACAAAGATTTTGGGTTTAATTTGTCAGCAACATGCACAGAATGTGACATATCAAAAGTTCTTAAGCACGTTATCAAAAAAATACCTATTTAAACCTGCTTGGAAGATTATCCAGTAACCTGGGTCCTTTATCAAGCACCCTTGGATAACCACTGAAGCATATTTCATTTAATAGCCAGAATCATTAATCTGGAGTTTGAAGCCATTGTGGCTGACATTCTTTAAAAATAATTTTCCATTCATAACTGTGAGAAATATTTAATTACTGATATGTAAAATGCATTGCTGCACAAATTATTTCTGTATTTGCACTGTAAATTCTTTCAATCATGTTTGAGAGTGCATTTAAATAGATGAAGGAATGTCAAAACATTGGCCTGCTTACAACAGGATTTATAATCAACACACACGTCTGGAAGGATTACCAGGATGCCTTATTCAATGGTAAAATTTCTTGCTCAACAGCACAAAATAAAGATTTTTAAGTATCTCATTTCTCAAACGTATCTGGTAGTTTCCAACAAGTAACACTTTGAAGAATATACCCGAATCTTATCAACAAAATGCATTTGATGAAACAATAGCAAATATTCTTGTCCATTCTCTAAACAATTCACTCATAAAATACGTTCATAATCGTAAAGTTAATTCCAACGTGTTTTCTTTAAACATTTTTGGCAGTCATTCTTTTATGATTAATTTTCCATATTTAATTTTTTTACTAAGAATTTTCATTAAATGTGTTTGTATATCATTAAATAAAGGTTTAAATAAATATAAAAATATACAACGATGTAAAACAAAACCTGACAATTATGTATCGGGAACGTAAATGGAAGTATTTTTTTAAAAAGTCAGATCCCTGACACTTGCATTTTCCCTTCATCCTGTACATCCGCTTTCAAAAATGAGATTACGATCGTGAACGTGCACATAAATTTATTCAAACACGAGGGAGATTTAATTTCCTCATGCATCCTACAGGGTAACAATTTATGCAGATTATTTAGAATATTGAACAATGTCCACAAATGAATATTATGGCTACCACGTTAACCAGAACACTACCAAAGAACAAATGACATTAGCTAGGTGAATATTATGAATTCCATAAAGGAAGATCATCAAGTTCTTCCAGTGTCTTGATCAACATTCGCCTCACAACCAATATAACTAAAAACAGATTTCTGTTTTGGGAACCTCAGTGAATATAATGTTTTTTGACATCATGTTCCCTCACTGTTTCCAATTGTTTCATACTCCCTGCCCTACTTCATAATTTACAGGCTTCTGGACAGATTGACCAACGGTCTACCAATTGGAACCAGATTCCGCTCTTGCTGCTGTTTTGTCGATGTAGCAGCAGCGCCTGCACCTCAAAACTGATCCAATTATTATGAAACACTTTAACTCAACCCGAAAATCTTTGTAAGATGATTTCGAAATCAACTTTGTTTATAATATGTTGCAAGAATAAGATACATCAACATCTGTTACATTTTTAAATAACAGAAAAGAAAGCTTCATTCCAAACAAGTCAGACTTGACACTCCCCAAATAAACAGTGACACAGTTAAACATCTCCACCTCAGCAACAAACCGTCCACGGGTTCAGTCATCCATTGCCATGCCGCGGCAGTACTTCCGGTCAGCTGACCGTGTTCGCATGACGATATTGGAGGAGGCGGAAGTGGAAGCGGCTGCTGAGGTAACATCGGAGGGCCCTACCAATTGAGGTGAAAAAATAATTGAAGCCGGTGGCAGTTTGGGCCTTGGCAATTATTATAAGTTAATTTCTTGTACAGGGTATGTACTTTTAGGTAGGCAGTAGATTTGGGAACGCGTGTGTTTGAGTGAGTGAACCGTCAGTGATCGGTGATAAAACAATAACAATCGCGTTTCTGTTAGGTGTGTGTGTGTGTGCAGAGAGAGAGAGAGAGTCCGGTCAGTCAATAATCAATCAGTCATCTATGTGCTCCCAGAGCTTTTAATTCCATACCCAGGATGGCGTATTCGGGAATCCCTGTTACTTTCATATTCTGTTTTTTAGTTAATTCGCTTAATTTACCTATCATTAAATGCCACAGTGGCTGGAAATTCCCAAGCAGTATGCAGATTACAACATTTAGTGGAATTCTTTTAATGATGTTATGAAGAAGTCATATATTCTGAATGTTTTTTGCTCCCGTCTGTCTAAAATAATTGAGTACACTATTGCACAATAGCAATATTTATTCTGAACTCAGAGTCTGGACTTTACCTGACCTTGGACTTCTCCTGATTAGGTGCTCTTCATACCCTAAGATCCAATTAATCCTTGGAGTCTTGAAATTCCTCAGTGCCTAGAGATGTGTGTAACTTGAATTTGCCTCATGAAAGGTCTAAATATATTGCCTGTAAGTGAGTCATGTACAAATGCATTAAACCCAAATCTCTTGGATTGTTGCCTAATTACATTTCTTCCCATAAAACCTGCATTGACACTAAATTTTAAAGTTTCATGCGAATTTCTTGCAGTTGTACTTTCTTGGAGGTGTTAGGTAAAATACAACCAAATATTCAGTTACAGCAAAAAAACTTTCCAGATCTGATCAATTTTCTAAAACTAATGACTTGTTTAAGTAGTATTAGAAAATGAAACACTCATTGATAATAGATCTGTAAACTTGTGGCTAATAAGAGTACAAGAAACAGAAGTGGGAGTAGGCCATTTGGCCCCTTGCATCTACTCCATTATTCAGGAAGATCATGGATGATCTATGCGCTTCTTTCTTCATATCCAATACTTAACTCAGTCTTCTATAAAGTCAGTGATAGAGCCTTCACAGATCTCTTTGGCAGAGAAGTCCAAAGATTTGCTACGGTCTGGATGAAGAATTTTTTTCTCATCTTAGTGCTGTATTTTTGAGACTGTGACCACTGGTATATGACACTTCAGTGAGGGGAAATATATCCCTGCATCAATCCTATAATGCCTTGTAAGAATTTTGAAAGAGTGGTTCAATGATACCATCTTTCATTATTTTGAAACTTAGAGAGCATAGACCAGACTGCTTAATCTCTGCTGTTAGGACAATTTTCCTCCCCACCTACCCATCTGACCATCCCAGGAATCAACCTGGTGAACCTTCATTCCACTCCCTGTATCACAAGTGTATTATTTCTTATATGTGGAGAGCAAACCAATATAAAATATTTCCAGAAGTGATGTCACCAAGGTCCCTTATAATTGCAGTAAGATTTCTTTATCCTTATATTCAAATCCTTTTGCAATAAAGACCAACATCCATTTCCTTTACTTGATTATCATTTGTGCACTAAGGCACCCAGGTCCCTCTGAAACCAACACCTTTCATTCTTTCCCCTGGGTATCATCAGTTAAACTTGGATATATGTGTTGCTGCTTTTAAAACACTGATGGAGATTGTGGAGCCTAAGCACTGATCTTTTTGGCACCTCACTAATTGCAACCTCCCAACTTGAAGATGAGTCTTTATTCTTCCTTTCTACTTTCTGTCCATTAACCAACTGATTCATTCCAGGCAAGTGTCTTATTTCAGGATGAACCCGAAAACAACCCAATGATAATAGATAATTAAGGGGTTAAAGGGAACAAGGAATTTAAAGCAGACTCTGTAACAAAAAGAAGTATGAGCTAAACTAATGGGGATGAACGCTTTCAAGCCCCCGGACCTGATGGCCTGCATCCAAGACTCTTAAAGGAGGTGGATGCACTGGTTGTAGTATACCAAAATTCCCTGGAGGTCCTGGAGGATTGGAACATTTCAAATATAACTCCATAATTCGAGAGAGGGAGATAGGAAGCAGGGAACTAGGATCCACTGAGTCTAACATTTATCATTGGGGAAATTTCAGAATAAGCAGGTAATACCAGGACATTTAGAAATTTCTGAGACAATCAAGCAGAGTCAGCATGGTTTTATGACATGGATTTTTGGATGAAACAAACAGGTTCATAAAGGGAACAATTTTTGGATTGGCTATCAGCAATAGTGAGATGCTTCAGTGATAAATGCTGGGGCCTCATCTATTTATAATTTATATTGAATGGATTGGATAAATGCGGTGAGAGTACTGTAGCCAAATTTTCTGTTGATACAATTCATGTGGGTTAACAGATTATGGGGAGGACATAAGAAATTGGCAAAGAGACATGGATAGGTAAAGTGAGTGGGCAAAATGTTGACAGAGAGAGAATAATGTGGGAAAATGCGAGGTTATCTACTTTGAAAGGTAGAATGGAAAAGCAAGTTATCATCTAACTGGAATGAGACTCCAAAATATTGTGGTGTAAAGGATTATGGGGATCCTTGTACATAAAACACAACAAAAAAGCATGAAGATTTAGCAAGTAATTAGGATAGTCAATAGACTGTTGGCTTTTATTCCAAGCTGTATGGAATATAAAAGTAGGAAGCTTTTGGTGCAAGTTCTTCAGAACTAGGAATGGGGGAAAACAAGTTAGTTTTAAGTTGCAGTGAGGATGAGGGATGGATGGGACCAAGGGAATATCTCCGATAGGGTGTAGTCAGGATTGCTGTGGCGATAAACTGTTGATGAACTAATCTGATTGATGAATCAATGAGGGCAGTTGGAGAGACAACTCAATCAAGAAACACTTTTTCCCAGTTCTGATGAAGGGTCTTCACTCTGAAATATTAACTCTTGTTCACTTTCCACAGATGCTGCTTGAGCTGCTGAGTGGTTCTAGCATTTTCTGTTTTTAATTCAGACTTTTCTTGATTTTTAAATTTTTTTAAATAAATTTTATTTACAGCGTGGTAACAGGCCCTTCCGGCCTATTATGGGTAAACCGGTGGAAAGTGGTGTTGAGGCTAAGACTGGATGAACCATGATCTTTGGCCAAATCCTACTCCTATTTGTCTATTTTTATGTGCTCTGGTTTTTTAAATAACCTTTTGTGTGGTATCTTTTTTAAGGCCTATTAGAACACGCTCACTGGTTCCCCTGATCTGTTCTGCTACCTCAGAAAACTCTAAACAGATTATCTAATATACATGAATGGTGTTGAGATATTACAACTTTAATTTTCCTAATTAAGGAAGAAAAATGAATGGTGTGAGCTTGCAGCTTTTTTAGTTCCATGGTTGCTTTTGTTAATTTATGCTTATTGTAAGATATTTTCCAATGAGATGCACTGTAAGTATGAAAGCAGTGAAGAAAGGTGTGCAGGAAATGGCATATTTTTGTATATTCAACGTCTATTCAAAGCTGAAATGTTTGATACCAGTGCTAAACTTCAGTGGTCAATGTACCCATTATACTATTGTAAAATTCTTCCATTTTCTCTTTAATGAAACTCTTCTGAAGTTTTAACCTGTGAGACTATTACTTCTGAATGTATTTTTTTGATATTTTCAGAAGCATACTTGAGGAGCCGGGGAGCCCTTGTGACAGTTGAAACAATTGATTTAATTAGATCAGTTGTTTTCAAGCTGTGTGCATGGGTTGCCTGCAGACTTTGGCAGATTCAGGAGAACTTTCAATGGAACCCTGAAAGGCTATTCAAACAAAAAGTTGCTGTTGTTGAGAGAATTCTTAGCTACTTGATTCTTCATTGTTTAATGAATCTAAGCCAGCCCCACAAAAGGAAATAGAGAATACTAAATTCTTGAAATATGTATCAAATATGTGATGAATTTGGGAACTCCATTTTTGGAAGCAGAAGGATCTCTTGGTTATGAAGTTTAAGATTGTTTAATATATATTACCCTAAGCCACATTATGTGCCTGATAATTTTCTGTAATGTACATAAAGCGTGTGGGGTTGATGAGAACATTGCTTTTGATTTTATTTTTTGTTTGTTTGACTCAGTATTCTGTTTGCCAATTGTCCATAAAAAATGTCCCCTCATAATTTTAAGGAATTGAAAAATTGTCACAATAAAAATGGCATATATTTTTGTTGAATCTTTTTGATGTTGTGGGATAAGATTTCTGTTCAAATAAGGAGAATAAATAGTGAGAAAGTATTTTTTAAACTCTCTTGATTAGATCTCCCAGCAGGGACTTACGTTTGTGATTTCTGATCCAGAGGCATGAGGCTGCCAACTGACATAATTGTAAAAACTCAAGGACAAGCATAGTATTATGTATTGTAGGCTGCAATGCCAAGTAATTGACTTCAGCAGTTTCAAACAATATTTTTCTAGTTACTGCAGATTAATCAAGTTTGTTGCATTACAGTACAATTTTGAAGCACCAGGGAAGCAGATAGCATTGTGTTCTGGGAAAATGATACATAGCTTGTGTGTTATAGCTGCCCTGTAAATACTTTTTGGACAGAATGTAAACATCTGTTTAAAACCAGCAGCATGAAAAATCAGGGCCCAAAATGTGCTGCCTGAAATTACTCTAGAATAACTTGATAATAAAAAAAGTAATGGTTCAAATGATTATGCTAAGTGCTGTATGGTTAAGTATATTTGAAAACTGAATTTGTTAGCCATGACTCAATTGAAAACAAAAAATAATTTCTTTCAGTTAAAGTGAAACTTCTTTTAGACTTTGAAGTAGCCAGAACTAAATAATTATGAGGAAACAGGTTTTGGAAATGCGTTGATCATTAAGCTCATAAGTCTTGGAGTAGTATAGAAAGAACATGCATTTATTTATCTGTTAATCACTAACTAACTTCTTTATGCACTTTAAAAGCAGCAAATTATTCTGGTGCTAATTACCATTTCATAGATTAACATAGCAATTATTTTGCTGTAGCAAGTACTGCAAGGAATAATGATAAGAATGGCCACAATTTATTTTGGTAATATTGGTTCAGAGAATAATGTTCATCAGTGAACCAAAAGAATTCCATGCAATCTTAGTATGATTTTTGAAGTAAGAGTTTATTTTGATGGGCCAACTTTCAAAGCAACTTTTGGGTGTTAACATCTGTCTGTTTGCTTTTTGGCTCCCCAATAGGGGAACAGTGATATAATGAAGAAATAATCTGATGCACATATGATTCAGTTTTACACCAGAAATAATGTACATAGGAATAGTCAGACCATTCGTTTAAATAGGGACATGAACTCTGGAAAAAAATGACTGTTCTACTCTTTATTTGAACGTTTTCAATTATTTGAATGTCTTAATGTATTTTTAATTATTTAAATTCATTTCTAATGTTTCTGACTGTCAGAGATATCTAAAAACTTTTAAAGCTCCTTTTGTGGCCTTTTGAAAGCTGTCAGGATATTCTGGGAATCTGTGCCTCAGAGTTTATTGCTGGCAGAGGCTGAAGCCTACTCATGATTTGAAACCTGCTCTGTCTTGTTGGATGCTGGCTGGGCATTAGGCATCTGCATCCAGTAAATGGGTCTGGGCAGTGGGCTTGGTTCAAGATGATCTGGCTCATGGTGTGTTGGTTTAACAACTTGTACGACAGTGCAAGATTTCCTTAGAACTGCAGTTTGTGTCTACATTTAAGTGCTCTACAAGCTGTTGGATCTTGGTGGAAGTGCTACAGACGTTTGATGCTCTGCTGTATTTTAGGCATGTTACCAAGACTAATATGGTCACTGGGACCATGGTAGAAAATTTACCAAGCAACAGGAAGCAGAGAGTAGCTGTAAACATTTTTGAATTGGAGAAAAGTACACAGTGGTGCTCCCCAGGGGTTCGTACTAAATCCAGTGCTTTTCTGGGGAAGTACTAATGGCTTGGATATAAGGGGCACAATTTTCATATGTGTAGACAGCACAAAACTGAAGTATGGTGATCTGTCAGGATAGTGATAGACTTCAGAAGGGTATGGATAGTGTGGTGTAATGGGTGGTCACAGCAGGTGAAAGTTAGTGTAGAAAAATTCAAGTGGCACATTATGGTAGGAAGAATGGGAGGCGGAATAAACGAGAGGGCACAATTTAAAGTGGATGCAGGAAAACACGATCTGTGGATTCAGATACCGAGGTCATTGTAGATAGTGGGCCAAGTTGTCAAAGCGATTTTAAGAAACGCATATAGGATTCTCACGCTTTATAAATGGAGGCATTGGGTATAAAAGCAAAGAAGTCATGATGAACCCATCTAAAATACTGGTTTGGCCACAGCTGCAGTAAGCAAAGAGTCGAGGATTCAGAAGAAATTAAGTAGAATGGTGCTGGGAATAACCTGGAGTTGGTCTCTTTGAACAATGAAGATTATGAGGGAATCTTATAGAGGTATTGAAAATCATTCTGTGTCTATACAGAGTAACTAAAGAGAAACTTGTTCCCGTTTGTAGAAGGCTCAAAAGACAGAAGGCTTGGAATGAAGATGGTTGGTAAAAGAACCGAAAGTGACATGAGGAAAACCATTTTTATGCAGCAAGTGATTAGGATCTGGATGCACTGCTGGGAGTGGTAGTGGAGGCAAATTCATGCAGAACTAGGTAAATACTTGAAAGGAAATAATTTGCAGGGTTATGAGGTCGGGCATGAGATTGGCTGGATTGTTCCTGCATAGAACCGACATGGACTAATTGGATTAAATGGTGTCCTCTGTGATGAGAACCTTTCTTGGTTCTCTTAAATAAGTCAACATGATTGGCTGTTTTGATAATTGTTTTGCATAGGTTTATGATTTAAGAGGTTACTTATAAAAATACATTTAGTACAATAGAGTCAACATGCTCCAGTTTTTCTTTTTAAAAATCAGGAGATCAAGGAATAATCTTCAATGCACTTTTAGTGAAAAATTGATAAAGATTTGATAAATGCAAGAATAGTTTGCAAATAATAACCTGCTGAAAGTTTTCTTTCTCCGACGTGCATTTGTGCCTTACCATTGATGACCTTTGAGGCTCTGGAATCCTTTCCTTCAAATCTCCTCCTTTAAGGCCTTGCTTAAAACCCACTTCTTTTGTAGGTTTTTGCCTTCCCTTTAACATCGTCGTTTTAGTGTTTGTTTTGTTTTTAAAGCACATTGGATTGTTTTTCTATGGCCGTTTTCTTTCCCTTCTATTTGGACTTTCAAGCTTTTGCATTTTGACAAAATATTTTGGTAAGTTTTGGGGCAATAGTTTGTGCAAAATTTTGCATCTGCAGATAAGAATTTGCTTTCAATTTTTCACAGTAACTTAGCTTGTCTATTGTGCATTGTAAAGTATTGTGATGAACACAGGCTATCATGTTATTTTGATAGAAGTAGAAATGCATATCACTTTTGAGAAGAAATTAATGTAAATCCATTGGAAAAGAGCTAAATACCTTGCGTTGTTTACCAGTCAGTTAGTAAGATACAGTGTCCTACAGCAAGGCAAGTTATACAGAGATGTTTGTAGCAGTGCCTTTTGATTTTGGTAACTTTGGTACTTAGTGTACTTTGCATCCTGAAGCTTTTCCCTGGGGGTTGCCGAAGCACAAGATGCAAAATTTGAAGGGTAAGATGCCAGAAAAACACTGGTTATTTTCCCCACTAAATATTTAAGAAATACACTCCATGGTATGCTTTACTAGTTGTTATGTAAAGGGAAGTTAATTTTCTGGAATTTCAACTTAAATAATTTCATTAATTTGTTCCTGAGGGAGAAGCTTTTGGGCAGTCCACATTTGAATAAAGCAGTTATTTAGGTAAACCTGCGCATGAAGTATGACACTTGTTTAGCTTATGAGCACGTGGTCCAACTAAACATGAATTCATCTGAATGTGCTGTTTGGTGTTTATATTTTGATACAGTGGGATTATTATAATGTGCCTTGCACTATTGATAGCATATCTGAATTTATTTTCATGAAGTGGGTGCAATGCAGAAATTAACTTATTACTTAGGCCTAAAATATGATTCAATTAGTTACACAATTTGTGTATTTAGAATATTCCATACCTAAACAAGATAGTGACTACATGTGTACTGGACTTGCCAAAATAGGAGAAATATGGTTTCTTCTCTTTAACATATTTTTGAAGTTTCTTCCTTTCTTTGCCTGTGTGAGAAAGGACTTCAGCTTGGTTTTAGGACTATATTTCAGATGTAAGGAAATATGCCTTGTGATGTCATACTGTTTCAATCTTCTTCTTGCCTGTGTCAGACTGTTATATCATGTAGGACCTTGGCATCTTGATCTGCTTATTTAATTTTGGGTAATTCCCAAATTACAAAGAAGCACTACAGATTTCAGTTTATGGAAGCCAGATTTCATTTCTTTTGTAAATTATTTCATTCTTGTTTGGCTGGTTTGGAAAGACTGTTATGTTCAGTCTGAGGTTGATTAACCAATCTGATGTGTTTGGGGGAAGAGAATTTACCTCAGTAATTCGACCATGCAATTTGTGGGCAGTGAGTTGGATCTAAGTTTGGCCTATCGTTTGATGAAGGTTGCTGCAGTCACATCTTGTGAACTCCTTCACCATTTGTGTCTTCACCCTGTCTTGTTTGGATCTAATTAAGATCTTCATGTGTCTTTTGTGGCAGGTTAAAAACTGGTAGTTTCACTGTTGGTTCAGTATTGAGAAGTTTTCTCTGGACACCAGTTTCATCCTATGTTTTCTTCAGGATGTTGAACTGTTGCGTCCTGCAAGGGCTGGGTATGGGAGATAAATGATGAGCTGGAAGGTTCAGTGGCTGAGATTTGGTTTACCTTCAGTTACTAGTTTCGTAGAGAAATAGCTGGTTATCCACAATTCACTGTTTTGCAGGCAATAATGTGTATGTCCAGCCAAATTTAGAGGTCAGCTATTGGTGCATGTGATCTCCCACTCTGCAGCTGGATTAACTATTGAGTCCAGTCACAGAGCATTGATGTGCTAAGGGGAAAGATAGACTTTGTACCTGGTCTTTCAGCTTTTTGCCAAGACCAGCTGACGTAAGAACTGTGTCCATGGAGGCACCAACCCTGTGAAAGATGCTCAGTCAAGATTTAATTATTTGTTAGCAATTTAGAATTTTCAGTTACATCGATTTTGTTTTGTTAAATTGCTGTTTACTAATAGTGAACAAAATATTTGTGTGAACAGCATTTACCCTCATGTCGGGCATGATGTCCACAGGAGATTTCATGAGCAGTTACCTTTGCAATGAGGATGTACCCAGCATCCAAATTGTGCACAGCACAGTCCCATTAATAGCCAACGAAGTGAATAATTGCTTTATTTGCCTTTTTGATTCTCTTAGTTGAGGTGAGAAGAAAATACTGGGCGAACTTGCAACTTTTTTTCAAAAGGTGATATGTGATCTTTTACTTTCAGCTGCATAAACAGATGTGACCTCATTTATTGTACATTCCAAGTGATGGTACCACCCATCATTCTCAGTAATATACTGACATAGCTGCTCAGATTATATACCCAAAAAGGGTTTGAATGTACTGTTTTATAGTAGTGAGTGGTAGGTCAACTGAACCAAGCATGTGTTCTAAAATTAAATCACAACCTCAAACATAGCATCAAGATTTAAAAAAAATGAAAAATGTCAAAAAAACAAGAAATACTGAAAATATGCAACATCTCTCAGCACCAGTGAGCAAAGGGTAAAAATTAGGTTATTCTTAAATTGCTGTGTGTGATCTAATTAATGTAGTTTTGCATTAGGAGAACGTTGTAAGCATGTTGCCAAATTTTAATCAAGTGGACTGTTTGGCAGTAATTTTTTTTCCATTACTAGTCCCATGAAAAGGTAGGGTACTGAACTGTTTTGGCATCAGTAGTTTGGCATGCAATCAGATAACCACTGCTTAATCAAGAAGTGAAAATGTGCAAAATTAATTTAAGTAGCTTCTGCATCATCATCTAGTGATAGCACTCAACTTTGATATTTAGTAGTGCACTCACCCAGTTGTGATTTAATAATGTCGTACCACGTGTCTCATCCAATTCATGTTGGTGGAAAATTGCTGCCATTGGAAAGTAGGTATTGCCTATCATTAATTACGCTTAAGAAAATGGTGGTGAACTGCTGGTGTTGGATAGGGAATAACTGGAACCTTACCCAGTGGTTATGTAGGAATCTCCCAAATCAGAATATTGTATGGATCAGGATCAGGTCAGAATCAGATTTATTTATTATCACTGACATGTGATATGAAATTTGTTGTTTTGCAGCAGCAGTACAGTGCAAAATAAAAATCTATAAATTACAAAAATAAACAAATAGTGCAAAACAAGGAATAATGAGATGGTATTCATGGATCATTCAAGAATCTGATGGTGGAGGGGAGAAAGCTATTCCTGAATCATTGAGTTTGGGTTTTCAGGTTCCTGTACCACCTCTTTGATGGTAGTAATGAGAAGAGGGCATGTCCCAGATGGTGGGGTCCTTAATGATAGATGTCACCTTCTTGAGGCACCACCTCTTGAAGATGTCCTCGATGATGGGGAGGTTTGTGCCCATGATGGAGGTGGCTGAGTCTATATAACCCTCTGTAGCTTCTTGGGATCCTGCACATTGGAGCCTCCATTACCAGGCTGATGCAACCAGTCAGGATGCACTCCACTATACATCTATAGTAATTTGTAAGAGTGTGAGGGGAAAGTACCAACTGTCATTAAACTCCTCTAACGAAGTAGAGCTGTTGGTGTACCTGCTTCATGATCACATGAATGTATTGGGCCCAGGATGGATCCTCTCAGATGTTGATGCCCAGGAACTTGAAGCTGTTCACCCTTTCCACTGCTGACTCTTCAATGAGAACTGGTGTGTGTTCTCCCGACTTCCCCTTCCTGAAGTCCACAATCAGTTCCTTAGTCTTGCTGGCATTGAGTGCAAGGTAGTTGTTGCAACACTACTCAAACCATAGAACCATAGAACAATACAGCACAATACAGGCCCTTTGGCCCACCATGTTGTGCCACCCATCAAACCACAC
>JARFYF010000017.1:20831649-20842084 GCA_030265395.1 Rhina ancylostomus | reverse complement strand
TGATATACCTCTCGAAATGAACGCCAACATAGCATTCGCTTTCTTTACCGCTGATCAGACCTGGTGCTTAACCTTTAGGGTATCCTGCACGAGTACTCCCAAGTTCCTATGTACTTCTGTACTTTGAATTTTCTCCCCATCAAGATAATAACCTGCCCGTTTATTTCTTTTTCCAAAGTGTACAACCGCACATTTTGCAACATTGAATCTCATCTGCCATTTCTTTGCCCATTATCCTAAACTATCTAAGTCTCTCTGCAACCTTCATGTTTCTTCAATACTCCCTACTCCTCCACCTACCTTGGTGTCATCTGCAAACTTTGCCTCAAACCCATTTACTCCATTATCCAAATCATTAATGTACAAAGTGAAAAGAAGAGGCCCCAACGCAGACCCCTGCAGAATACCACTAGTAACCGGTAGCCAACCAGAACAGGATCCCTTTATTCCCACCCTTTGCTTTCTGCCTACCAGGTAATGCTCCACCCATTCTAATATCCTACCTGTAATTCCATGAGCTCTCATCTTATTAATCAGCCTCTTGTGTGGCACTTTGTCAAAGGCCTTGTGAAAGTCTAAATAGACAACATCCATAGCCTCTCCCTTATCCACTCTACCTGAGATTTCCTCAAAAAATTCCAATAGGTTTCAGGCAGGATCTTCCCTTCATGAAACCATTCTGGCTTGGACCTATCTTGCCTTGCACCTCTAGGTATTCCATAACCTCGTCCTTGAGGATCGATTTTCCTGAAGTCTAGAAAGAACATGAAATTGTATTTAAATGTGGAAAGTTTTGATGTGCTGATGCTCAGACACATGACCAGATGATTTTCTGTTGTGCTGAAATTTTTGTAATTGTATGAGATGAAGCTATATAATTATGTCTATAATTCAGCTGTGCCTAAAGCACATGGTATTGTCAGAATTTTACAGTCTCAAATAATCCTAATTCTTTTGTGAACCAGTTAAATGCATGTATATTGACATCAGATAACATTGAACAAAATTTATTTCAGGGATGAAGGGATTGTTTTTGAAATAAGGTTCAGCAAGTTGGGCCTGTACTTTTTGGAACTTTGAAGGAAATCTTATCTCTCCTATGTGGCGAAATCCAGAACAAGGAGGCATAGTTTCAGAATAAGGTGTCACCCATTTAAGTCTGGGATGAAGAGGAATTATTTCTCTGTGTGTTTCGAATCTGTAGAATTTTCTGTCTTGGAGAGTTGTGGAAGTTGAATCATTGATACATTTAAAGCTAAGATAGGTTATTGAACTATATAGAGATTATGGGGAATGGACAGAAAAGTGGAGTTAAGGCCAAGATCAGTTCAACTACAATATTATTGAATGGCGGAGCAAATGTAAGGAACATGTGGTCTCCTGTTCCTATTTTAAAAAAGCAAAAGTCTGCAGATAGTGGAAACCTGAAATAAAGCAGAAAATGCCAAACATACTTTTAAAGTCAGGTAGCATCTATGAAGAGAAAATCCACAAAATGGAAGATTATTGACCTGAAAGTTAACTCTGTTTCTTTTTCCAAAGATGCTGCCTGACCTGCTGAGTATTTTTAGCATTTTCTCTTTTCATCTTGCTCCTATTTCTAATGCTTTTGTCTTTTTAGGAATGAGACATTGAAATATATCCAGGTTAGATGGACTTTCCTAACATGAAGTTGGCCAACTATGAATGGACTATGGCATTGAGAGAGATTTCCTTACAGTTAATCATAAGCATTTACCACTTAATATATACTGCATTGCAGACCTGAGCTTCCAAATGTCATGTTGCTTGTCTTTCTCTTGAGTTTTCTTGCATAACAAATTCAACAGAAAGAGAAAACCATTGGAGCTGAAGATATTGATAAGGGACTGAAATTGAACATCTTACAAATAGAAAGTACCCACGCATTGTAATATTCTATTTTCCTTACATTTGATATAAATATTAATAATGCATAGTCTCTAGAGAATTAAATTTGAGTAACTTGTAGTAACAAAATTGTGACTGATGTTTTAGTTTTAAGATACTGCTTTGTGTTTGGATGCTAGAATTTCTAAGTGTAGGCATTCTTCTACAAGTTTGTGTATTGCTGTTTAGTCAGCTGCATAGCTATTATATTTCATGAGCAGATCTAATCTAAAGTAGCATTCAATATGGAATAATGTATTTTTGTGAGTTCCAAACACCACCTGTAGTATATTTCCATTTTAGAAAGTATTGTGCAGTGAGTAGATGCATATTTATTAAAACTATTACTGCGAACAATTTTTAGAAATATGGTTTTCCTGATTCTTGCCAGTCTTTACTCTCAAAGGGAATTATTAAAAGTGTTTTCAGAAAAAAAAGTCACGCATTGGCTCTGCCTGCATCGGTGTCATCTTTTGATGTAGTTCTAGGTAGAAATGAGACACATTTGTTTTCTTTGCAATATGTGTTTGCAATTATAGATCAAACCACAGAATCCCGTTATGTCACAATATGATCAATTGAGGAAAACAAAACCACATTTTAATAGTAAAAACTTAAAATGCAGCATAAGTAATTGTTTCTGATAAATATTATGAAATTATTCTTTTAGAAGTTTATAAATATAGCCTAATTTAAGAGGAATTTAGAGATTCAAAACTCATTGTCCTATTAGAGCTTATTAAGTCAGCAAATAATATACCTACATAGTGAAACATGATCCATGTCAGCTGAACTAGTGGTAGGGATTTATCACTCTACCATTAGAAAGGGAGAACTGGTCATTCTCTAATTGCTGTTTAGTAATGTCAGTTGAGATCAATCTCTTCTTTGTTGACTCTGTGGTTCAAGTTCAGAATGCCCTACTGAGCAAAGGGACATACTGAGAGCCACCATTGCTTCTGGAATTAAAGAATTGAAAAGACTGTTTTAAGGGAAAAATAGAAAATAAAAGCTAAACTATAAGCTGTAGTTATATTTGTGGTGAAAACTTAGGATTAGCTGAGGTTAGATAATTTAGTGATTTGAGATCTTCTGGACTGCAGTTTGGTACTAAACTTTTTTTTAATAACTGAGCTATTTATTTTGTCTTTTAACATAGTTGTATTTTGTTGAACTTTTATGGTTATCTCACCAGTTGCTGAGGGTTTCAGGCTGGACTTCTGCAGTAAGTTGGGTTGAATGTTAATTGCAAGGGGAAATCAGAATAACAGTGGTTTCTGTGTTTTGTGTATTTTTTGTTCTGGGACTGTAGTAATTAAATTAGGGGGTTTGGTATATATAATCTGCATCACTGCTACCCCTTCCCACAGGCCCTGTGGCCTGTGCAGCCTATCTCCATCAGCTCATGGGTATAGAATGGGCACATTGACAAGCCACGCAACTCTTCCTTGAAGTGGTCAGAACAACACATAGTGCTCCTTGATACATGTTCTGCAGCTTACTCATTTCCCTAGCCTTTCTGTGGTGCAGATTTCAGCAGGCAAGATATTTTTATATTAACATTTTGTTTTCTGTGCTGTTTACACAGTGCAAATTATTATTTCATTTTGTGTAGCTTTTGTTTCTAAAAGTCATTTATTGTTCATTCACATGAAGCAGATTTGGTGAGCTGAACTGTCTAATTGTTGCAATGTGGATAAGTTCACAGATGCATCATCTTCACAAGACTTCAAACACCTGTTCTTGAACCTCTGTAATTCCATTTTATGCTCCAAGATAGACAAGCTGCTTCTAATCACCAAGAAATAATTGGTTTGGAATATCTGTAAACAGTTGGCATGATATGAAGCGTTTACTGCCCAAAGGAGAACTAAAGATACCTGTATTCCAAGTACAATCTATTAGTACTGAAATGGAAGCACCTGAAAGGCGTGTAGTTGCTCAAGCAATTGTTGGAATTGTGGGGGTTTGGTCGAGGTATCCTGAAAACCGCAGAACCATTCCATCAAAAATGTAGCCCTCAGAATGATCAGTTCTGGAATAACAGGCTTCTTAAGAAAATTTACTGAGAAATTTGAGTTATCTTTTCCTTTTTGCTCAATAATCTGATCATGTTTCACTGGCATTAATGCGTATTGAATACCGTATCCTGTATTGCAAAAGAGAAAGTATAAGATCCCAGAATTCTGATCCCTCTTGGGGTTAGGGTGGGTTGTTTAAGATCCTGTTAGATAGCATCTGTTATAATAAAAAGTAATAGGATATGAGCAATGTTTTAGCAGAGGAGTAATATATCTAGACTGCTGAGTTTCAACCAGATTGTTTCTACAGTGCTGCTATCCACTGAAAAATCCTAAATTTCCACTCAGCTTTTAATGCTTTATTAAGATTAATGTACATTCTTGCAGTGTGAAGCTGATGCTGAAACAATGAGGATATAAGCTGAGAAATATGACCATTAAAACTTTAGTTGGTTTAATAAAACAATGGCATTTTATACAGCCCCCTTGATGTAGTAATGTCCTAAGAAAATGAGCAGGAGCAGAATCAAAGGAAATTTAGCACTCAGTCATGAAAAAGGATATTAAGGCAAGCAATTGAAGCTTGCCAAAGATATATTTGAAAGAACATCTTGGAGAGGAGAGAAAGGCATAAAGTTTGGAGAGAGAATTTAAGGCATGGTAGCTGATGGAGGCATTAAAATTGAGGAAGTGGAAGAACAGGAGGAACTTGGAGATCTCAAAAAGTTGTTGGGCTGGAGAAGATTAAGCATAAGGAAGGAAATGTCCAGAGAGGATAGCCAGGATGACTGCCTTAAAACTGAGATTTGCTGGACTAGATGAGCTAGCACAGATGAGCTGGGATTAAGTGCGAGTTGAGATGGAGTTCTGTAGTTCATTCTCAATATGCCATTGAGTTTGTGTGTCTGTTTTGTCCTCCAATAATGGAAGAAAGGGAGGAGTTGATGGCTAAGAAACAAAATCAGTCAAGGATGCCAGTGTTAATCATTTTGTTTCTCTTAATATTTAACTGGGAATTTTCTTTTCATTTAGTACAGGATGAAGTAGGTGGAGGGATTTAGAGAGCAGGTAGTGAGGTGAAGGTGGCAGCTGTAGCATTCATGTGAAACCTGATGTTTTTGATGTTGTCAAGTCTCTGCACGTAGAACAGAAATAGAAGGGGCCCAGTTACAGTTCTTTGGAGAAGTCTAGAACTAAGTATGCAGCTTTATACACCTGCTGTTAGTCCTGTAACACATGAAGTTAACTGAAGCATTGGTTATTTCAAATCTGAATTGGGAATAAAAGAATATTGAAGTCAGACATAATCTGAAGCTGGTGCAACACCAAAGACTTTGATGTGGTTCAGCAGACAATTCTGTCAGCTTTCAGCAGTAGAATTTTTATTAAAATGCAACACCAGATGTCACTATTGCAATCAAAATTGAAGCAAAATCTTTACCAGACATGAGGGATGGCAAATGGTTCATTTTCTTTCCTTTTGCAAAAGACTCATAGTTTCTTAAGACGTCTGACAATAAATAGTCTTGAAACTGGTTGTTTCAACAGAATTTGAAAAAAATTGCTATCAAATCTTTTTGAAAATGAACCTGCACCTTATGCTGAAAACATTTTCACCCTTTCTCTGTTTTTCAACAGCTTTTGTTTTACTTGGCATTCACTGAGCTCAAAGTTGTTAAACCCCAGACAGTGAAATTGTTACTAGTGGAATGGATTGTACTCAGAATATATTTTTAAATGGTGATCTCATGTTGAGCTGTTAACCTTGTTTGTATAATGTCTGTGCACCAATGTATAGTTCTTTTCTGTTTGTTTCTTTGTCATTCAGTTTTGCTTTCTATTGAGATGATTCAGGACTTTTCAGTGTGATAGAATAATTGTGATTTTGTTCTCTTCGCCTTTTTTTCTTTGCTCTACCTACAACTGAAATAGAGGACATATTGCTCGGAGATATCTAGCAGTTTCACTCTGAAGTTAGTTGTTGGTTGCTACATGAGCATAACTCTTCGGTTATTCTCTTTCCTCTGCCAACTCACTGTTACAGGAAATTGCCTGGCCTCTGCTGAGTGCGTCACTTTGGTGGTACAATTAATATTCTTCTGGTTTCTTTAAAATATCTGTTCTTCCTTGTTCAGTACAATATGAAATATGAACCATGTATATAAAGGGCTTACTTAAAGCTCACGTTTATAAGTAGGCTAATTGCCTGAATGAGATCATATTGCACTGTGTGACCGCTGGCTAAGAACTAATATCCCATGACTCTAAAACATAATGCACACATACACTGTGCAACTTGCTAATTCTTTAGTTTGGCTCATGTCCTGGGAAAGGGCTGGTATTCTCCTGTTTTCTGTTGATCTTGAAATTATTATTTTTTAAAAAATTATTCATTCTGGTATAATATTTTATCTGTAAAATAGTCCCAATGCTTAATTGTGAATATTTGAATACTTAGTCTTTAATTTTGAATACTTGCAGTAGCATCATTGGAAAAGTAAATGCAAGTGTCTGCTTGTTCTTTATTCAGATCTATTTTGAAAGAAAGGATATTTACATTAAAAAAATATTTGTTTTCAGTTTTAAAAGCTAAACTGAGAGTCCCAAAAACAACAAGGATTAGTTGCTACATTGAGGTGACAGTGGATGCTCTACATGATGAAACCAAGAAAACTGGAAAGCGGAATGGCAACCTCCATCCACAGTGGAATGAGACATTGACCTTGTAAGAAAATTCCCACTTCTATTAATTTGTGTTAATTTGAAATGCTTTACATTAAAATATTATATTTTTATGGCTGAGTGAAATTAGAGGTGGATGTGATGGCCAAATTAAGCCAGTTGTGCGGTTGGCAGTCTCAAAGGAAAACTTTGGTGATCACCCCTTTGCAGGTAAGTTTGTCCTGGACTTGCATAGTGTCACTATAGGTCTGGAATGAGCTGAGTCAAGGATGCTGGCATATCCATCACTACTCTCCATTGCTACATTCCAAATTACATCCACTGGTGGTGTGCGATCATGCCGTGTTAGAGATTTGTATGTCTGTGATCCTACTCTAGCTAGACCTGGCAAAGGATTAGAAAGCAGATGCTAAAAATCTGAAATGAAAAGAAAATGCTGGAAACGTCAGTAGGTCAGGTAGCATCTGTAGAAGGAGAAACAGTGTAAACATTTCAGGTTGAAGACGCTTTATCAAAACTAGAGAAAAGAGAAAACAAAGTCGCATAGAGGGCAGGAGAGGAGTGGATAGGAGAAAGGAATATCTTAAATAGAGTGAGGCCAGGCTTGCCATGGTGATGAGCCATTCACTAAGTTGACAGATAGATAATAAGATCTTTATTAGTCACATCTACATCGAAACACACAGTGAAATACATCTTTTATGTAGAGTGTTCTGGGGCAGCCCGCAAATATCACTACGCTTCTGATGCTAGCATAACATGCCCATAACTTCCTAACCTGTGCATCTTTGGAATGTGGGAGGAAACCGGAGCACCTGGAGGAAACCCATGCAGACACAAGGAGAATGTACAAACTTCTTACAGACAGCGGCCGGAATTGAACCCAGGTCCCTGGTGCTGTAATAGCATTACATGATAGATGAGGCAGTTAGAAAGGGAGAATACAAGAGAATGGACTTATGAAAGCTGTGAAATGTAGGACTGAGGTGTAGGAAATACCCAGCAGATCAGGCAATAATGATGGAGAGAGGAAAAAGTGTGTTGATATTACCAAATCCTTCAAGGTTGGGATGATCCATTAATGTGGATGGATATTCCCTAGCTGGAGATTAGGAAGTAAAAGGCAAATTATGTTATATATTTGATTCAATGTCTTAAATTGTTTAGTATTTTAATGTGTGTTTAATTTTAAATTTTATAAAATAATGTTTAAAACAATTTTAATTGCTTTTAAATGTCTCTGTTTAAAAACTCTTGCAAAGCCTCACAGATTTTTACATAAGGAGGGATTCCTCCCTCGATCCTTGTCTCCAGTTAAGGATAGCCAAGGCATTCTGAGTGGGGGAGCAAAGTGGTATGTTGACTGAGGCCAATTCACTGCTGACTTTGCCACATGACACAAGGATCAGGAGACCCAGAATAAGCGAGTTCACACGTCCATATAAGATTAGTGTGGGCTTGGCTAGAATAAGGCAGGTGGGAGAAATGAGTTCAGATATTAGGCAGAATAAACACGATTTGGCCCATTGTAGCAAATCGACTGAGCTTAATGGCCAGGCTACATTCCAAGCCAGATATACTCAACCATTGGTTTTATGAATTGAATTAGAATTCAATGCGAATGGTGTAAGTACCATAGGGTTTTTCCAGGTTAAATAAAAACTTCAGCCTGGCACTAATAAATCATTCCACTCACCTGTGACACTACAGGTGAGTGAACTAATTGCTATTAGTGAGCATTCACTTCTGAGAGACTTGCAGATGTGAATAACTGACCTGCTATTATAGGAATCAAGTAGTTACAAGAAATTTGATATTGGAAGTTGTCCTCCTGGAGTAATGATTAATAAAAAGTTGAATGCATTTGGAAGGTTAAATAACATTTATTTCTTTTGACTGGAGCATTATTAAAGGGATTTTAGGTTTAAAACTTGTTGCTGTGCTATTGGAACAAGGTAGTTAAAGGGATGAGAAGATTAAAAGTATTTGAAGCAGGAACAGCTGCAGCACAATGGAGAAAGAGCAGAAGCCTGAGGGGTGTTTTGAGGCTGATTGACTACTTCCCATGCTGCAAACAGTCAAATGAATTCTACTAATTGGAGGGGTCAAGAAATGGAATTCCATGAGGTGGTTAAGTGTTTGCTGGATTTGGTTTACAATCTGGATACTGTCATATGGGACTATTTCGAATAAAATCCAAATGCTGGAAACTTGAGAGAGAATTTGCTGAAAATTCACAGTAGGTCATTCAGCATCTTTTAAAGAGGAAAAAGCAGGTTAATATTTAAGATCAACAATCTACCGGAAGAACTCAAGTGGGTTGAACAGCTGACAGAGGGTCTCGACCCGAGACGTCAACAGATCCTTTCACTGCAGTGATGCTGCACAACCTGCCTCGTTCTTTTAGCAGATTTTTTTCTTGTTCGAGATTCCAGCATCTATCATCTCTTGTGTCTCTCTGAATACTTCAGATGGTGACGTTGGCAATATTAGATCAAGAAATTGATCAAGAATAATTCACTTGACCTCCAAATTTTTTTCTTATACTTGGAGAAGGAATTCTCGTCTTCCTCAATGCTTATGTTTTCAAGGTGGTATCACAGTAAAGAAGCAATTCATCCAAATTTTTAAAAGTTGGATTATCGACTAAGATCTGAAAGGAAGGACAAGCAGGGACGGGTTAAAGAACAATGTGTGACTGATGGGCTGAAGTGTGTTTATTTTGATGCAAGGATTAGTAAAGGTAAGGCAGATGAACTTAAAGCCTGGATCAGTACATGGAACCATGATGTTGTGGCCATTATAGAGACATGGTTATGAGAGGGACAGGATTGGCAGCTCAATGTTTCAGGATTTCAATGTTTCAGACATGATAGAGGTAAAAGAGATGGGGGAATTACATTACTAATCAGGGAGAATGTCACAGCTGTACACAGAACATACTGAAGGACTCATCCACTGAGGCAATATGTGTAGAGCTCAAAAATAAGAATTGTGCAACACTGATAGGATTATACTATCAGCCTATCAATAGCCAGTAGGAGATAGAGAAACAGATATATAAGCAGATTATATATTAAGAAAGATCTTAAGGCAACAGGATTGTTGTAGAGGGTGATTTTTAACTTTCCTAGTATTGACTGGGCTTTCCTTAGTGCAAGAGGCCTAGATGGGGCAGAATTTATTAGGTGCATCCAAGAAGGTTTCTTGAAACAGTAAGTGGATAGTCCAACTAGAGGAGGGGCGATTACTGAACCTTGTATTGGGAAATGATCCTGGCCAGATTACTGACGTTTCAGTGTGAGAGCATATTGGAAACAGTGATTGCAACTCCTAAAGTTTTAATGGTTTTGAGGAGCTGACCAAGGTGATTGGTGAGGGAGGATGTTATCTACATGGACTTTAGTAAGGCATTTGACAAGGTCCCTCACTGGTTGATTAGGAAGATTAAGATGCTTGGGATTCGTGGTGAATTAGCTGTTTGGATTCAGAATTGGCTTGCCCATAGAAGACAGAAGGTGGTGGTAGAGGGTGTTATTCTTGCTGGAGGTCTGTGACCAGTGGTATTCTGCAGGGATCAGTGCTGGGACATCTGTTGCTTGTGATATATATAAATGACTTGGATGAAAATGTAGATGGGTTGGTTAGTAAGTTTGCAGACAATACAAACATTGTAGATGGCGGACAGTGAAGAAGGTCATCAAAGAATACAGCAGGATATAGATCAGTTACAGACGGAGAAATGGCAGATGGAGTTGAATCTGGGGAAATGTGAGGTGTTGCACTTTGAGAGGCCAAATGTAAAGAGAACATACACAGTAAAT
>JARFYF010000017.1:20784645-20796784 GCA_030265395.1 Rhina ancylostomus | reverse complement strand
ACAATCCACACGTGGATTGCAGTGACAGTCACAGTTATTGTTTCTCATCCATCGACAGAGAAAACAAGCAGGCTGGTCTCTCTCTTCCCCCCCTCCCCCCCTCTCCCTCATTCTTCTGTCTCTCTCTCTCCTTCAGACTGACTCTGAATGGTTGTTTCAACAACAGCATCATGACGTTCTTTATCTTTTGTTGACGTAAGCACGCGACACACACGTGCGCGCACACACACGCACACACAATCTAAAAGGGACACTGACTAATAGTCCTAGTCCGTAACAGAAGCATTATTACTCTTTCCAGAAATTGGGTGTTGAGTTGAATATTTCATTTCTAGTAGATACCTAGCACCTGGCCTTTTGAGGAAATGCAAAACCTTTTGAATGCATTACCCACAAAGTGTCTTGTGTGCAGCCAGTAGCACTCTGTGCAAGGCGTTGAAGCATGCAGTCCCAACAAGGCCTTTTGGTTCTCCCTGCCACTTTTTACTAGGAGAGAATGATATATAATCAGCTTTCACCAAATAGACACCATAAATGACCTTATCCCTCTGTGGAAAATTGAGAGAGTTCTCCAGTTTTAACCTTGATGGAGCCCAATACCTAATAGCTATGGACAGCTTCAGGGACATTGGCAATGCATTCCCCGTCCCGGACTCCTAGGAATTTGCAGATGTAATGACTGCAAGTGGCATGTTTCAGTGAGAATGTCCTAACTATTACTGTTCCTCACTGATGTTCAGAGAGGAGACTTGTCTCTTTAGCATCCTGCATAAACATAGCTTGACAAAGAGAGTCCTTCTGTACCTTCATTCTTGCTTGTAGCAGTTTGTGCAGCTCTGGGGATCTTCAAGGGGATTGTCAGGTATTGCACATCTGTCTTTGATCAGCTAAATATTTCAGGAACCTTGATTTCAGGTAAATAAATATTTTGTCTTGGAACTCTTCTTAATGGGCTCAGTAGCACAGATCTGAGGGAAATTAGAAGTTAGACTTTTGAAATGCATAAGATTAAATTATTCATGAAATTCAGATGTTTTCTGTTTCTCTTTTTAGGGCTTGCAGACAGAATACTGGTACTGCGGTTATTGAGGAGGGCACAGTGAATGGGGTAGATGACAATGCTGATGATAGACAAAAACCTGCATCCAGGATACCTTCACATGCCTCAAGTCCAAGCGGAATAGGCAAGTATTGTTGAAATTCAATGTCTTCTAGTCTTATGTGGACTATGCTGATAACTTTCCCAACTGCTATTGTAATAAAATTAAATAATTTATTGAATAAAGGCTGATTAATGGTTGCCTACCCATTATTCTTCTTTCTAGAAAGTAGAATAGTTTACTTATAGATAAATATTCATATTTTTCTAATGGACACATTTTAAGCATATTACTTGTAAATTAATTTATGCTCTCACAAAATATGTTTATTAATTTTTCTAACATTATCCATGCATTATATATTCCATTATGCTGAGGGATTTGCTCCTTGTCTAAAAAATGAATTTTATTTAACAGATTTACCAAAAACAAAATGACCCAAGTTATGCTATTCTTGTTTTTGTTCATTGCCAATAATGTACTTGTATTATACTTAATGTACTTATAACTTGATAATAAATGTTACATTGACATAGTGCCTTTCATAGCCTCAGGCGATTGCAAAAAGCTTTAAAGCTAATGAAGAATTTTAGAAGTGTTGTCACCTTTGTAATGTTAGAAATGTGGCAACTCATTTGTATTTAGAAAGCTCCCACAAAAAATGTGTCAACAATCAGATTTTCTTTTAGTGAGTTTGTTTGAACATTTCATATTGGCAAGGACACTGGAGATAACTCCCTTGCAGTTCACAATAGTGCCGTGGGATCTTTTACGTCATCCTGAGAGGGCAGACAAGGACATTCAAAATGTAGTTTTTCCAACAGTCCAGCATGCTCTCAGTTCTATAATGAAGTGACAGCCTGGATGACAGTCAACTCTATAACATTAGATAAGAATTAACCATGTTAATGGCATTTATTCATTCAATTACATTTGACTTTTGCTCAGGTTTCTTCAAACACCTCTCAAAACTACTAATGGTAAATTCATTTTGGTGAAAGATTCTGAATAATGCTCACGTTTCCTTTTTGTTTTATCAAAACGCACAAACCAAACAAGAAAGGTAAAATAGCACTAATCCAGAAGTTATGTTATTATACAAGTGATTCTGCCATGGATGATATGAACAAGTGGTTGCATAGGGTTCCTGTGCATTGTATAACCAGTGACTTTCTGTTGTGGAAAGCTTGCTCATCAAGTCTGACTTTGTTTCATAAGGTCATCAACAAAAATATATTGTTGAACACAGAGGACAGTATAGTTCATGGCTATTTCACAAAATATTGTCTTTGATGTTATAATTGTCAGTTATATGGTTTCTACTGGTGGTAAGAAGGAGTAATTAATACATTTTAACTGCATGGAATATAGCACTAAATGTTGAAACTTGCTTTCATTAATGCATTTCAACAGTTTCACTTGTTTTTTGCAACTTCATTGTAAACTTGATTGCTGAAGGTAATGCTAATGAATGTTTTCTGGATGTCCATTCATCCAGTGTAAATTTGTTTTAATATCATTTCAGTGAATGGTGGGATTATTTCAAATGAAAGTGACAATGGGAACTGGAATAATGCACCGAGTCCTGCAGCTCCACCAGCCATTACACTTCCCTCTTCTGCAGTACTCCCCTCAGTCCCAGTCACCAGTTCTTCGACCACTGGCACTGCAGGTTCCACTAGTTCATCTGCTGTGGGACAGATGTCAGAAGAAGGTTCAACCCTGACAGAACTGTCTCAGGCATTAGCCCAAAACCTGGAAGCGCTACCTCCCGGGTAAGGAAATTGGAAAGTTTTTTTTATTGAGCAAACATTCGCAGACTTTACCATTTACTGGGAAATAAACAGCCCATCTATTAATAGGTTTGGTTACTGAATGGAAAATTGTCAGCAGTCATGTTATACTCAGCCACTGGGTGATAAAAGTATTACTCAAAGGATATGAGGAATTTTAACCAGTTAATCTGTGAATACTCCATAGTACAGTTACAGAACAATACTTCTATATACAGTTTGAATTCAACAGTATGTTGAGATATTTGTTGATTAAGTACTTGGCTTTCATTTAAATACCAACAAAAAATTAATTCTCAGGGTGTAAACCTTGCTGGCAAGGCTGATATCTATTGCCCACACCCAGGTTTCTCCAAGAAGGCGGGACTGATCTTCTTAGACTGCTCCTGTGTTGGAGTCTGGTATAAATGATTGACTTGCTCAGCCACTTCAGTGAGCAGTTCAGAATAAACCACACTGGTATTGTGCATGAGTCACAAATAAACCAGACTGGATCATGATGACAGTTTTCTTTTCCTGAAGGGCGTGATTAAATAAGTTGCATATTTCCTCCAATCCCACAGCTTCATTGCCATTTTTATGTCCTTTTGTTACTGTATAACTTTAAACAGTTCCAGCCAGAAAGTTGAGGTAATCTGAGTTTCAGACTTTGCATTGGCTTGTTTATGACCTTATAAATTAAATTGCAATAGTCAAAGGAAGCTTGGTGATTAGAAATAAAAAAGTGATATTATGGAGGTATTCAAGTCCAGTATCTCATGGCTTCCCAGGTATTACACTGAGGATTCATCTCTTCAGTCAAATGCCTGGTCACACTTAACATAGGCTTGGAGAGCCCATCCATTTCAATGGGGATCTTAAAGAATGGAATTTTTTTCTTACTATTTTAGGTTAATATTTTAATGCTTCTAAGTATTTTGATACATTTATAAGTGTAAGTGATTTAAAAAAAGTTATTAATCTCAATTTTAATAGATTTTACATGTTCCAATATTAGATAAACTTTAAAACTGTTAAAAAGCCTCAGTTTTGAAAGAAACCAAAACACTACCCACAGCTTTGTCTTCCATTAAGACCTGTTAGGGGTTTCTGGGTGTGGGCTCATTACAATGAGGCCTGAGATCTACCCACCACTGAGGCCTTGCCAAATGACGTTTGGTGCAGAGGGCCACTTGAGTGGGAGTAGGCAGGGACTGTGGGTGGTGATTCTTGGTGAAAGGCCGAGTCAGGAAACTCTGAAATAAAATTGTTGAAATATTCATTCAGTTGGTCAGGCAGCATCTGTGGAGAGCGAAATAGAGTCATTGTTTTAGGTCAGTGACCATTCATAAGAAGGATATATTAATGATGGAGGTTCTCATGAAGTGTCATTGATTTGAAACATTAATCATTAATGCTGTTTTACTCTCCACAGATTGTTTCTTGAGTATTCCCAGTATTTTCAGTTTTTATTGTAGAATTTTTCAGCACCTAAAGTTTTATTTTGCTTCAGTCTG
Organism: Rhina ancylostomus; assembly: GCA_030265395.1. Lineage (NCBI taxonomy): Eukaryota > Metazoa > Chordata > Chondrichthyes > Rhinopristiformes > Rhinidae > Rhina > Rhina ancylostomus. The sequence goes on along the minus strand of JARFYF010000017.1, from coordinate 20,792,395 downwards.
CTCTGACCCTGATTGGAAGGAGTTATTCAGTAATGTTCCTTTGGATTGACATTGGAGCAACTGATATTTTCCTTAATTTAAATTTTTGAAAAATAAAATATTAGGATCATGGTAACAAACTTCTGTAGGGTGTAATGAAGCTACTGAAACGACAGAGGACAATAATATAGTGATTTGTGAAGTAGTACTTTTTGATAGGAAGAATGAGGAGAGGAAATGGTGCACTTTTGAGAGAGCTACATAAATATTTGAAGGTGACAGGACCAGCTGAGAAGGCCACTAAAGAGCTAAATGGATCCTTGGCTTATAAATGGGAGAATAGGGTACAAAATACCTGCAATTATGCCAAATATTTATGAACCATGAGTTGACTCCAACTCTAGCCATTTCTGATCATTATATTTCAGGATGGGTGTCACAGTCTGAGAGAGGGTGCAGAGGAGGTTTTCTAAAACAATAACAAAAATGAAAAGCTCTCGTTAGGTGCGAGAGAGAAACTAACCTTCTCTTTGTAGAGTATAGAAGGTTATGAGGAGATCTGATAGAGTAGTTCATAACCACAAATATATTTAATAATGAAATTAAGATAAAGTAACTTCCAATGACAGAAAGATTAGGATCAGAGGGAAATTAATTGAATAGTTCATTCAACAAGCTAGCACTGGCCTAATTGGATCAAATAGCTTCCTTCTGTGAAGCATCATTTTTCGTTCCAGGAATCAATGCTTCGCAAATGTTAGGAAGTCACTACTTCTTCCTGTTGACTTTTGCATGTTCTTGTATCCATTTGATTTGATCCAGTTGCATAATTCTGCGGTACTTTAGGTTGTGTTTAGTAGATAGTCGTGTGATAGCTTTGAATATGTTGAGATTACAACTTCTGTATAGATTTCTTTAACCATAGATTTTTTTCTTATGAGCTCTAGCTTTTGATTTTATTTGAATGAATGAGAAGCATGATCATCAAGTGATCAAGAGTGGAGTTTACCTCTCATAATATTATCAGATTATTGTACTGTAATAACATTATCCACAAAACAAATTAGTTTCTGTTTTCACTTGCATCTGTGTAGTAAAATGAGACCCCATCCAATTAAACATTAATACTAAATCCTCAATGTCGTATAGTATTTCTGCCGCAAGTCAGCTTAGCAACATGGTGTTGAATTTTTGATTTAAAATTTTAACCATATGACTACATGACAAACTTCAGTTTTTGTAACTGGATTTTTTAGCAATTGCAGTATAATGCTGACAAATGACTATTTTTATTTGATATAATGTTTGAACGTGTAATAAAGGACTTTACATCTTTCTTAACAGAAAATAGTTGGTACAGAAATCAACATAAAGGAGGAAGTCTTGGAAATGATGATAAGGAGAGGGCACATTAGGAGTATAGTGGTGGTGCAGTTAAGTTACCAGGCTAGGCACCTGGAGATAGATCAATGTAAACACCTATCTGGTTTACTGATGTCCTTCATAGAGTCATAGAATTGTACAGCACAGAAACAGGCCCTTGAGCCCACCGTGTCCATGCTGACCTTTTTGCCCATTTATACTAATCCCATTTGCCCACATTAGACATTATTTCAAGTGCCTAAGTGTCTCTTAAACACTTGTAATTGTATCTGATTCCACCACCTCTCTTGCAGAGAGTTCCAGATATCAATCACTCCCTGTATAAAGAAAAATCTGTCAGATCCCCTATAAATCTCCTTCTTACCTTAAACCCATGCCCTCTGGTTTTTGATACACCTACCGCAGGAAAAAGATTCTGACTATCTACCCAATCTGTGCCTCTTACAATTTTATATACATCCATCAAGTCCTCCCCTCCACCTCCTTCACTGCAGGGAAAACAAACCCAGCCTATCTAATCTCTCCCCATAACTAATGTCTTCCAATCCAGGCAATATCTTGGTAATCACCTTTGTATTCTCTCCAGTACAACCATATCCTTCCTATAGTGTGGTAACCAGAAATGCACACAATACTCCAAGTGTGGTCTAACCAGTGTTTTGTAAAGTTGCAACATGACGTCCCAACTTTTAGATTCTCTGCCCCAACAAATGCAGGCAAGCATACCATATACCTTTTTCACCACCAGCAGAGGAAATATCCCCAGTCTGGTCTAAGTGTGACTCTGGATCCACAGTGAAGTGGCTGGGTCTTAACTGCCTTCTGAAGCAGCCTAGAAAACAACTTAGTTGTATCAAAACTGCTACATTAAAACACAGAATGGATAAAACCAGATTGACCACGTGGCTTTGACCTTGGCAGTCAATCTTGACATGGCAAATCTCTCAGAGCTTTATTAATCTTTGCAAAGTACCCCTTGTGAACAACTGTGGATTGGTGTCTAAATTAGAAGAGCTGTCCAACACACTAGTTAAGAAACAGACTAACAATGTCATACTCAAAGAATCATGCCTTAAAATGTGCCGACTCTCACAATACTTAAGATATATCTGGATAAGCACTTGAATTGTCAAGATATCGCAGGCTACAGACCAAATGCTGGTAAATAGGATCAGCACAGGTGGGTAGATGATGGTTGGCATGGACGTGGTGGGCTGAAGTGCCTGTTTCTGTGCTGTATGACTTCATAACTTTGATAACAGCCTTGGTCTTAAATGTGCACCAAAAAGGTTGTGTTCAGAGGTGTAGTGAGAGTGCCTGTCTTGATATCAAGGCAGCATTTGACTGAGTGTGGCTTCAGAAGACTGTGGTAATACTTAAGTCAATGGGCATTTGTATTGCAGGGGTATAGGAGATAGGACTCACAGGTTCAGGGATCCAGGTTCAAATTTGACCTTTGATGCTACCTGTGTAGAGCTTGCACATAATTGCATGTAATCATGAGGGATTTCACCAGGTGTTCTGGTAGACTAATTGTGGTTGTTGGATGTCAGTCATTCTAGCCCCAGGATATCATTGCTGGAGAACAATGTCCTTGGCACAACCTTCTTCACCCCTGCTTACTCAATGATCCATTAAATGGTCAGAGCTGGGGATGTTAGCAGATGATTGCATGTTGTTCAATTCTGTTCACAACTCCTCAGGAAGTTGTCCATGTCTGCACCCAATATATCTTCAACAATGTGCAGTTATGTGCCAATTAGTAATCTACGAAAGTACCAGGCTATGATGATCTCCAACAAAAGAGATTTTAACTACCTAGTCTTGTTTCCTCACTGTTAACATCCCTGGGTGGCGAAGGTTGAAGAGCAGTTGTCTAAAATCTCAATTGGAACCAGCCATATAAATATTGTGGTTATAAGATCAGATCAGAGGCAGGCTATCCTGCAACGATAGACTTCCCTTCAGACAGCCCAAAGCTGATCCACCATTCACAAGATATAAGTCAAGAATATCAACACAATAAAACAAAACAGCCTGCTTAATTGGCACCCCCTCCACCACTAGTGCACCAAAGTTGCAGTGTATACCTTCTGTAAAATCCACTGAAGCAACTTTATCAGCATATCCCAGACTTGTAGCCTCACCTCCAAGAAGAGCTGGTGCAGTAGGGCCATAGGAACACCAGCATTTGTGGGTTGCCATCAAATCTCACAACATTCTGATTGGGAATTCTGGCTTTCATTGTCACTGAATCTAAATCCTGGAGCTATCCATATGCCTCACTCCTGCTTCTGTACAGTATTGTGGATTGGTTCAAGGAGGCTGCTTACCAGCAGCTACTGAAGGACAATTAGGGATGGACATGAACGCAGGCCTCACCAATGATGACCACATCTAGAAAAATAAATAGATTCAAAAAAACAATCTGGCATATTTTAAAAGTAGCTCAAATTCTGACTATCACTTTCCAGTCCTTCTTGGCTATAGGTATTGTTCCTGAGGATTGAGTTCGTTGAGCTTTATGAGCTTGACACTTTCTGTATCCACAGTTGCTGTCTGATCTGCTGACTATTTCCATTATTTCCTTTTTTATTGTTGATGTGGTGCTATTGTTTAAGAAGGGAGAAATTATTAAACCTTGTAATACAGGCCAGCCACTTTAGCATACCAGACTAACAGCTTGTAAATGGATAAACTGGTGGAAAGATGTCAAGGATAACATGAGTCACAGATAATCAAGGATGGTCAGCATGGATTTGTTAAGGGAAACTTTGTCTGACTCGTAAATGAATTTTTTCGAGGAGGTAACAAAGAGGGTTAAAGATAGTAGCATGTTTGACATGGTCTACTTGCATTTAAGCAAGGCATTTGACGATCTAATTCATCAAGAAAATAAAAGCTGATGAGATCCAATAGAAAGTCGTATTGTGTTTAAAGAATTGCTCAGTAGCTGAAAGCAAAGGATAAGTGGAATGCTGCATGCAATGTGACCCCACTGGACTCAGTACTGGCCCCTTGCTTTTAAGGGATTATGTTAAAGATCTGGACATAAATGTAGAGACTGCAATAAAATTTGTACCGATAACAAAATGAACGATGTGATTGATCTTAATGAAGAAGGTTGTAAGCTGCAAGAATATATTAATGGACAGTTAAGCGCATCAGTTTCAAAGGGAATTCGATCCGGGAAATTGAATTTTTGTCTTGACTCATTAGTCATATCCTTTACAGTTCCTCCCTCATTATCAAGCTGTGCAGATCTTAAAAGTAAACTGAATAATAATGTAACCAAGCACTGCTTTTTAGGAAATTACTGATCTTGTTTCCACAGACTCATTTAGTTTATGGGAAAGTTGGGGTGCCATATTATTGGACAGCTAATTTTCCCTTCAGATGCTTGAAGTGCCACATGGGATATTGGCAACAATGCCATTACCAGGCTGATCTAGCACGCTCATTAGGGTGGACTAGAATTTTTAGGCATAATTCATGAGGATGATTTAAATTCTAAATTTTTTTTACTGTTTTTGTGGGGGAAATAAATGAGATTTTTTGAAAAAGAAAGCACAACTATTGCTATGTACAGAGTAAAAATGGCATTTGTGTCATTGAAGGTTTTTTTAAGTAATTCACTGCAAAGTTGGAGTTATGTTGAGTTCAAAAGAGAGCTTGTAGTTTCTGTCTGTCAGGAAATTCTAAATTATTACAACACAGAACTGTTTATTTTATTATGAAACCAATACTCTAAAGCCGGAGCAGAGCTCATACACATTACTGCTGTTTAAAAATCAGTGTTCCTTTATGTACTGTATGTATGTGAGAGTTACTGTTTCTCTGGTTGTCGACTTCCTGTCTGACACCGCAAACCTCAGTTTCTACAATTAGTCTTAGAAGGATCTTTCTTTATTTGGTTACCTGTAGAAATGATGCTCCCTTTACCATTAGAAAACCTAATACAAAATGTTATCACCTTTGCTCACAATTTCTACTCTTCCTTTCCTCTACTTTTCTATCTCCATTTCATGGGAGAGCTCTATGCTTATCTGTATATAGGTTTGTAGTGGATCAGTAACAGTCCCACAGTTGATCACACTTCATCCCGCCCTCTTTTCTATTGGGACTCTATTTCATTCTTCCAATTTCTACATCTCTATCAGACAAGTTCCAAGGAAACTGCTTTCTATATCAGTGCTTCCAGTGTATTTTCTGCTTTTCCTCACCTGTTGCTTTGGCTGTACCACAATTGACAATGCCCTCAACTGTTCCATTTCCCATATTTTTATTCTTACTACTTCTCGCCATTCCACAACCAGGATAAGACTCCCCTTTTCCCGAGTTCCTGCTCCACTAACCTTAATATTCAATTAATTATTCTTCACAATTTTCCAGCATAATGCCATCACCAGACGCACCTTGCCCTCGCCTCCCTTTGTGATATCCTAGTTCCATCTTTATTGATACCTACTTCTCTTTCCAAGATAGCATGTACCCTTTTGCCTCTTCCCTCTATTCCTTCCCGGCTCTAAAGCAGTGATACACTTCACAATGTAATCATTAACAGAATTATCAAACAATTACAGTGTTAACACTGAATAACAGCTGTAGCTCACAAGGGTAACCCTGAACTTCTAACCCCTGTCACTTTAATTATCTGGCCCAATCTCACTCTCGCCTCTGTCTTTGGCCTACTATGATGATGCAGTAAAATTCAGTGTTAGCTCGGGGACCACATTTCCCTGATCTTGGACCCAGGCACATTACAGTCTTTTGGACTCCACATTAAATTCAGTAATTTTGGATAATCAGTATTTTCTTTTCAAATTTGCAGCATTTGTTGCATTTTCCTTTGGTGACTTCAGATAATTATTCTACATTTACATTTGCAAACTGGCCGTTTTATTATAATTTAACCCATTGCCATCTTCTTTCACCTTCAACCAACACCCAAGCTATAATTTAATTTCTCCTGCCTTCCGTCGGGTCACAGACCCCTTCTGTTCTCCCCATCTTCCTCATGTTCTCTGCATTTTAAAGCTTATCCCTTACTACTCCCAAATACAGATGCAAGGTTTTAGGAGATTAAGGAGGTTCAGTTTATCACTGAACACTCTAACAAACTTTTACAGATGATCTGTTGAAGGTATCCTGACTGGTTACATCATAGTCTGGTACAGCAATTTGAATGCACAGGAATGCAAGAAGCTGCAAAGAGTAGTGGACTCTGCCCAATACATCACAGGAACATCCCTCCCCACCATTGGTAGTATCTACAGGAGGCACTGCCTCAAGAAAGCATAATCTGTCATCAAAAATCCCATCTTTTTGCAGCTACCATCAGGCAGGAGGTACAGAAACCTGAAGTCCCACACCACCATGTTCAAAAACAGCTACTTTCCTTCAAACATTCAGTTCTTGAACCAACTGGCAAAACCCTAATCTCTACAATTTAGCAACACTATGACCACTTTGCACTAAAATGGAATTTTTTTTTGTTCTAATTGTATTTTCTTGAAATATTGTGTATATTTTGTTTTTCTTGTGAATGCTGATTGTATGCTGATGTGCCTGTGATTCTGCTGCAAGTAAGCTTTTCACTGCACCTGTTCATACGTGTACTTGTGCATATGATAATAAACTCATCTTTGACTTTGAAATGTGGTGAAAAATTATCAACTTGAGATCTTGGCTCTCTCTCTCTCTCCCTCTCAGTCGATACTGCCAGGGCTACCTCAGCATTCCAGTATTTTATGTTTTTAATTTCAGATTTTCAACTTGATTTTGTCTCTTTGGTATTAATTTGTACTTCTCCTCATGAATGGTGCATCATTCAGTCACTCTTTAATTCTACATACCAACATATGAATTAAGAGCAAGTGCGTATTAGCTTACACCAGTCTTTAAGCCAAACCTTTGAAATGTTTGACCTTTAGCAATCGGTACGTTGCTATGGTACCAAACCTGACACTATTTTCCTTGATGTTTTGTGTTTTATCTTCAACCCTTGTGCCTCAAACTGTTTGCCTGTGCTCATATATGACTTGCTGAATGCTTGTGAGAATAACATTGAATTGCCTTTTGGTTTCTGCAGTTCATGAAAAATCCTAGATTACCTGTTTAATAGAATATAGAACAGTACAGCACAGGAACAGGCACTTCAGCCTACAATGTGCCAAACTAATCAATCTAATGATGCCTAATTGTACTAATCCCTTCTGTCTTCAGTGGTCCATATCTTTTTATTCTCTGCATAGTCATGTGCCTATCTAAGAGCCTCTTAAATGCCTCTGTCATATCTGCCTCCACCACTCAGGCACCCACCACTCCATGTAAGAAATAAACTTGCCCCACACATCTCCTTTGAACTTTCCCCTCTCACCTTAAATGC
>JARFYF010000017.1:20730308-20747024 GCA_030265395.1 Rhina ancylostomus | reverse complement strand
CCCCTCAGGTTGGGTGAGGCTAGAACTAGAGGTCATAGGTTTAGGGTGAAAGGTGAAATATTTAAGGGGAATCTGAGGGGGAACTACTTCACGCAGAGGGTGGTGCCAGCGGAATTGGTAGATGTGGGTTCAAATGTAACATTTAAGAGAAATATCGATAGGTGCCTGGATAAGAGAGGTATGGATGGCTATGGTCTGGGTGCAGGTAGATAGAACTAGGCAGCAAACCAGGCTGGCATGAACCAGATGGGCTGAAGGGCCTATATCTGTGCAAAACTGCTCTATGACCCTTCAAGAACATCTCTTTCAAGTGCCATAATATATTTTTTCCTTCTCCTACCTTATGTGAATAGGTTGTCTCCAGGAATATTAATGCTTCTGATTATTTTCCCCAAATTTTGAGACAAAGTGCTTTCATTTAAAATTAAGAATATTACGGCATTTTTGAATTTTCATTTTCTGAAAACTTGTTTACCTTATAAACTTCGTATAGAAATGTTGCCATAATTCTTAATGAGGATCCTTGATAATTCTAGAGGGACTAGAATTCACATTAGACAGTTCACATCCTTAATCATCATTAGTGGATAGTAGTTTTTTCCTGAAAAAAAAATCACGTTGTTGAACCATTCAAGAAGAAAGGAGTTTGCAGTACTACTGTGTACATTTGTAAAACCTGAAGTTAATTGATATTTACTATAACTGTGTTGGTCCATCTATCATGTGAGGTGTTCCTATAACATGTTAAAATTGGGTTTTCACAGGATGATCCAAGAATCCCCACTGCCTCCTGGCTGGGAGATGAAATACACAAATGAAGGGGTTCGATATTTTGTGGATCATAACTCTCGTTCCACCACCTTTAAAGATCCTCGAACTGGATATGATTCCACTTCTAGGTAAACATGTTTTTTTTCTTTAGGATTTTTGAGTATTTTACACATATGGGAAGATATATTTCCAACATTTTACTTAGTGCAAATTGTAACATTTTATTTGTATCATTTGTTTTCATAGTTTCAATTGACTAACTGATGGTAATTTTCAAATATTATTAAAATTGGTAAGTGGGATGTGGTTGAGGTTTGTGGAAATGTTTTCTTTGGTTGTATCAACTTAATTGTTTTGAAAGAAGCTAAAGACTAATACTTAGGGGGATCTACTGTATCACCATAGTATTAATATAGTGTGAAGTATATCTGATTTTAAGCAATAGCTCCAACAACTCAAAATGAATCCTCGACATCAGAATCTTTATTCATGTTAAGTCACCAGTTGATCTTCAGATTTTATGAATGCTTCTTGATGAATTAAAAAGATCACCAAACTTGAAAACATTTTAATATATGGTCTATCTTTTCATGAACTAAAATTGAAAATAATCATAGCTCTTTGTGATCTTAATCTTGTGTACCAAGGTAATGTCAAAGAATAAATACTAAAATGCACAAAAATCCCAAACCTATCTTTTTCATATGTTTTCTAACTAATGATTCTGATGTCTACATGTGCAATGCTTTTATTTCAATTTTGAGAGAAAAAAATATTAAAATACCTCCCACAAATCTTTGTTTGTATACCATGGTAATATTTTTGCTTTTAAAAGTGTCAAAAAGTGATTTATTTACTTTTATCACACATCAGGAATAAAATTGCAATTCCTGTGTCTCATCTTCCTTGTTTCTTCTGCAACAGATAGTCTTTTATTCTGCATTAACTCCCTTCATCTGCAGTGCCTAGGAAATATCTACACTCTTACTGGTGCCAGCATTGTAATTATGGAGACCAGCAAGAAAAGAACATCTAGATTTTTAAAAAAATTGTGATGAGATGATACATTTTGGAAGCTGGAGGCAATTATCTTGTCAGTAAACTTAATATGACTCAAGTAGTTAAGTAATAATGCATCTGGAATTGAAACTCAGCTGTTGGGGTACAAGGATATCATATCCACTGAGTGGGCCCTCTAATGCAATATTACCAGTTAGTATTTGACAAGATGGAAAACAGAAGCAGGACTGTTTTGTATTAATAACTGTGAACTTATTAATAAAGTTGCAAACTGCTGCATTCCACTACTCAAGTTCCTGCATTGCTCCAAAACCAGTCATCAAGGAAAAAAGACATATTTGACATATTTCTAAATAAACATACTATGTGCTTTCACTCCATCACTTATTTTTAACATTTCATACTTCCATTAATTCATAAAAAGATGTATTTACATAAATAAATCATGTATTTTACATCATTGGAAATACAGTTAGAAGTTAGGTATTATTCTGTTGAATAAATCTCTGAATACAGGTTATATTGTTTAATTGTTAATTAGTTTGAGGTGCAGTTTCGTGTGGTTAGATTTCAATACAAACTTAAGCACTTTAATAACTTTACAGTGTGAGAAGTGGCTCTCCAGCAGCGTACGATCGAAGCTTTCGATGGAAATATCATCAATTCCGTTTCCTCTGCCATGTGAGTACAATGCTTCTTAAGAGATGTAAAACTTTTTTTAAAATTTTGGTAATTGTTGATTAAAGTGCAACACATAAAATTAATGTAAAGTAAATTAATGCAAATATATAATACAATTTTAAACTATACACTGCTCTTAGTTTGTTTTCCTAAAGGCAGGTAGACCTCCCCTTACCAGACCATTCAGCTCAAACTAAGATTTTCATTGGATGGAGGACTGAAAAACATTCTTCTGTCAAGCACAGGATTAGAATAAGCTACAAGGGTATCAAAATAGGATATTTATTTAATATTTTTAGCAAAGGAATGACATAATTGTGAGAAAGATCAAAGTGAGTATAAAAACAAAATTGTTGGCAAGTAAAAATAAAATTAAAATAATGTTGCCTTGAGAAACGATACAGGGCCAGCAGTTTGAGGATTTGCTGCTTGAGAATAGGCTATTATTTTCAAAACAACTAAGTTTTATTTCTGTTTCTCTTAATCTACTGATGTAAACATGTACACATGTACCCTCCTTTACCACACTGGGATAAACAGACTTTGTATTCTTCAAACCTAAGTTGAGTCCCATTCACATTTTTTTTCCAGTGAGGTAAAACAGAGAACATAGAAGAATACAGCACAGGAATAGGCTCTTTGAAATAACTCTTAAACATTGCTATCATATCTACTTCTACCATCTCTCCTGGCAGTGTGTTCTTGGCACCTATCACTCGCTGTGTGTAAAAAAATAACTTGCCTTACCTATCTACTTTAAAATTGCCCCCTGTCACTTTAAATGTATACCCTCTAGATGGTGACACTTCCACCCTGAGGAAAAAAAACTCTGAATATCCACCCTATCTCTGCCTGTCATAATTTTTTATACTTCTATCAGATTGCCCCTCAGCTACCAACTCTTAAGGGAAAACAAACCAAGTTTGTCCAATCTCTCTCCTTGATATGTTATTTACATATAGAGCCATAGTGGCAGCTTATGAGATAGAAAGAGATTTTGAGGATTTAATATGCAGTTCCATTCTATTTTATAAATAAAACTTTGTTTTTAAGTAATGAAAATGAATGAGTTTGGGTTGAGCTTGCTATATCTACTGGTTTGACCAAGAACTCATTTCTAGCTGTGACATTTGAACTTAAAAGATTGCCTTTGGAACTGAAACCACAAATATATTAGTGTCCCTTGAAAATACAAGTCATGTTAGGGGTACCTGTCATTTTAAACATAAGTAAAATGTTAAAAACATTGTTTTCCTTGCAATAGTTAATTTTCTACATCTTTATAAGGGGAATGAAAAACATCAAATGGTTGAACAAGAGAATACCTAGTTAACGTTGAGTCTAACGCTAATTGTTTTTTAGTGATTTTGGTTACATTGTACCTTATCAGTTCAATCTGGAGAGAGGTTTGTTCAACTGTTAAAAGATTTTGGCATCATCTAGAACAATGGTGCAAAACCTTTTTGTGTGAGGGTTATATTGACAATCTGAAACAATTGAGGACAACTCAAAGTCTCTGCACTTTTGAAAACAAATAAGCCTCAGGACTTGACTGTCGTATTTCTGGTGGAGGAGCTTGCTGCTTTTAGCAGAGTCCTGTGCAGCCAATTAGGACCTGTCTGGTGTGCCTGTTGTGAAAGTATGTTAGAAGTTTCACACAGTGCCTTCCACAGAGGCTGGTGTCTAAGAACTTTGTGTTATTCAATATATATAAGAAAGTTACTACCTATACATTGAGTCACTGATACTGGCCAACTAATGTGGACCTCTCCTCTCAGGAAATGCCAGTGCCTCTGGGCTGATGAACAGTCAAAAAGAGCGTAGTGGACCATTGGGTGAAAGCAGTTTAGGTCTAAAGGTATCAGATAGGCTAGTTCATTATAATTCGTCCCAAAGAGGTGCTGCAGATAAACTTGTGTACAGGAATTTCAATTGCAGAGTGGCTCGCTGCTTTCAGAGACAGGCCTGGCAGAACAGTATATCACGTGCTTGCAGCATGGATTTTTTTCTGATTTAATTAATATCTTGGTATCTTTGATCACTGTTCTTTATTTTTTCAGTCTAATGCATTACCAAGTCATGTTAAAATCAGTGTCTCCAGACAAACGTTATTTGAGGATTCCTTTCAACAGGTAACCAACTATTTTAAGTGTCAAATGCGAATCATAAAGGTGCCACACAAAATCAAATATGATCTGAATCTATCCTTATTTTCTTATGTACTTTGAAATTAGCACTTAGTTATTTTTTTGTTGTGCATTTGAAGGTACAATTACTGAGTAGATTAGACAAAGAGTTTTAACCAGCCTCATCTCACCACCTCCTCCCAAACTGGTGAGCACTACCATGATGAGATCACAGCCTCTTGAAACAGCTAGATTATGTCAGAAGTCATTGAATAAAACGTATTGAGTAACTGATGTTGGAAAATATTGTCTTGCTCACCTTGGAGGTGAGTAAGATTGCACATATACCTGAGGAATCAATCAGGTAGAGACTGTAATTGGATTTGTATTTTAAAATAAAATGTTCAAAACATGTTCCTCTAACTTTGTAATCTGAGAGAAATTCCTTATACTCTGTTTTCTTTTCCTCACATCTGGTTCAAGTTGTCTTATCAGAAATCTCTATCCACTTTTAGCCATGGCCTGTTTCAATTAGTGAAAATTGCCTGAAAATTTGTGTTCTGGTTAACTCTTGCCAAAATAACTTATCTTCTACTTGCAATCTACAATTTAAGTTGTACATTTATGCCTTATAACAGTTCTTCTACCCTTTTTCATTAGCCTCAATTTTATTCTTAAACTCTTTCATGCTACTTGTCACATTTTTTGCTTTTAGCATTTTTCCTTAACTGAATATTCTTAGTTGCTTTTATTGAACATTTTGTCATTTGCTGCTTCTGCTTTTTAAATTTTATTCTATTGTTACATTAAACGTGTATGAATAGGAAGACATTCCATCATTGACTTTGGCCTTACTTCCCTCTTTGTATTTTGCCTATTTTTCTCTGCAATGTGCATTGCCCTGATTGGAAAAAATGTTTATTATCTGCAAAACTAGGCTTGAAGTTTTCCTACTGCGAGGCATTTAACTGCTATTATGTGGATGTGGAATCATAATAATATAATCATTATTATAGTTCTTTATGTGACTTTCTATTAATAACATATAGGGTGGAGATGCGCAATCATTGAAACGTTATGGACTATAAATTGTTAGGTCCTGACTGGAAAATAGAATTCTTGGGTTTAGATTAAACAAGAAATTGGAATGAAATTACCACTCTTTTTGCATATTCTTTGTTTGTAAATTTAAAGTGACAGATGAAAGGTCCTGAAATTTTCTTCTTAGCAACTTTTCATTAAAATATTTTTAATTATTAACGTACAGATAATGAATATGAAGCCATATGACTTGCGCCGTCGATTGTACATTATCATGCGTGGAGAGGAGGGTTTGGATTATGGAGGTATAGCAAGGTGAGTAATTCTGACAGTTATTGGGGTAACATCTGCTTTCTGCCAAAATGAGCGTAGTTGGCATCATTCTCCCTTTTAAGTCACAACAGGCTCGAGCTTATTTGTATGTAGTAATGAGAGAGAGCAACAATGTTGTGGACATTCAGACGCATTGTAAAAATGACAGCTTTGGCAGGTAATAACGCTGTCAAAATTTTTCTCAGCTATTTCATGATGAGGTTTCTGACCCATCAATGCGGTACAATTCATTTGCAAAAAATGACTGGTGCCATTTAGGGTATAGGAGACTTTTGTTCAGCAAGTTCTTCTTTCTGTGGTAGTGTGGGACATTTAACTACCCAGGTGACGAGTGAAGCCAGCACACAGTCCTCAGTAAAATCCACACCAGTCACTCAACTCAGATATTTTCTGGTTGATGAAACTTAAGAGTAAATCCTCATGTTTGACTTCAGTCTCTTGCACAAAAGCAAACAAATAGCTTAGCATTAACATTTACAGCTGAACATTGTAATATCAATTGGCAAATGGTATTGAACATTTTAAAAAAAATTTAAAATGGTACAGTTGCAAACTACCATTTCATATTGCAGTTCAGTTCCTGAAAACAAAATCATTCTGTTTGCAACTATTGATTTGCAACATATCTAACAAGGCTCGCCAAAACTCAATGTTCTCTCAATGCCAGTCACAGGACCCCTACTTGCAGGAGCTGAGTATAAATATAGTGTGCCATCTTCTTCTGTTGAATGCCTCTTTAATACTGAAAGAAGCTGCATTAGTTGTCTTTTAAACATTATATTGTTTGTCCGCAAATATATCCCTTTGCTGGCAGGTGTAATCCAAAGTAGATTCATGAGGTGGTGCACTTTAGTATTATAAGTAATTTGGGTTAGGAATTACATGTCAATGGGTAAATAATTGAATTTTTACTTTATTGTAAAATAAATTATGAATGCTTTTAGGATGTGGAATGTTTTCATATTGTGTTTAATTGCAATTCATACTTTTTGATTTATGAAAATAAAATCACAGTCATTAACATGATTATGTTGTGAATATATTGCCACCTAGGTTCTAATTAACTGTTGTTTATTGCTCCATTATAAGTGTTGCATCCTTTCTCTTAACCATACTTTTATATTCTAATTTTTTCCTGTACATTTAGTATTTGACATTTTTCTATTAATTCTTGTCAAGTAATGCATAACTCTACAGTATTAATCCTTGATATTTGAAGGCAAATAGTTGTTTGACAATATTTATCTACATGAAAGCTTGATGAACGTCATCTCCAAATATGATGCAAGAAATTTGGTAAATGTTGGTGCCTGATAAGATGTTTCAATTTGATGAAAGAAAACTAATTTTCAGGGATTTTTTTTGAATAACGTGCAAAATATCTTTGCACTGTACTGCTGTTGCAAAACAACAAATTTCACAACATATAAATCAGTGATAATAAACCTGATTCTGATTAAATATACCAACTGGTGTGAAAGGAATATACTTCCCAAACTTCAATGTATGTTGATGGATTTTAGATGTTTTTTTAACTTTTGAATATAAAATATATAAATTTTATTTTAAAATTCCAAAGTACATACTGAATTATAGCTGGTGGTTTGTTGCATGAAACACTAATAAAATCTTAATTAGAAGCTGCAGTTGATTATTAAAAATAAGTATTTTTTGACCTTCTGTAGCTGTTATTCATGAATTTAAACTCCCTAAAATAAAGTGGCCATCAAAAGAGAATTGTGCTGAATTCAATATTGTATGTTTTCCATAACAGTGCAGCTTCTAATGTGAACTGTTGGGCACACTTCTGGGACTGCTTTATAATTTACTTTTATTTTCAAAGTTGCTATCTTTCTTGTGTGAAGAAGTACTATTTTGAGCCTCCGTCATCTCTTCCTGTAGCCTCTTTCCTCTGTGACCTACCAGTGGTTTTACCCTATGGTAGGTTACGTCATGCTGTTCTACCACAGGGTAGAACCACGGACAGGCTGCTGAGAATCTTCCTGCATCAGTGGAAATCACTTGTCTTTATGCTGTGGTTCTTTGTTGCACTATGACTTAACTGTGCTCAGCATATTAGCTGTAACTATATTCTGTTGACAGTAATGTAAAGCATGTGGACATGTATAAATTCACTCTATCAGGAGATCAGCAGGATGGAAAATTTAATATTTGACAATTCTTTCAGATTAAAGGTGAAAAATTATTATTGTTGCAATTAAACCAGTTTTTAATTTTCTGCTAATCCTCTGAAAAATAGAAAGTGATCGTGTTCACTTGGAGCTTTGCACTTTGCCTGAAACAGATTATTTACTTATCACAGACTAAGGTGACCTTCTTCCATGTCTCAAATTGTGCAACTGTATTGATACTTCTACAGCATATATAGAGCAGTCTAATCTCTGTTCTTCCCTTCCTTTGGGGAAAAGGACATACTTCATCCAATGGCCTGGCCGAGCTTGGAAACTTGACCATATTTGAGGAATTGTGAGAGACTCCTGCACAAATGAGCAGATATATAGGTGCACCAATGACGTTAATCATCAACTGTAAACTTGTAGTAATAAAATATATGCAATAGTACTGTGTGACATGTGGAAGACCAGACTGACAGCATGAGAATCCACTTGCTTTGTCACTTATAATCTTTGCACAAGATTATAAAGGACATTCTATCCCTTTGAATATGAAGCCATAACATCAACTCATCCTAATTTATTATTAAATCCTATTTAACTGAGGGATGCCACAGGGGTATGCAAAATGGGAAATACCACACTGGGGAGTTGATACAATGAATAGAGAATGGGATTAATGAAGGATTAGTGTAAATGGGTGTTTGATGGTCAGTGCAGACTTAGTGGACTGGAGGACCTGTTTCCATCCTGTATCTCTCTATGACTCCATGGGTTCAATACAAGTGCACTTCCATGGTAAAGACAGATCTATGCTTAATGCAGTGAAGAACTTTTGCTGTGCATTTAAATATTTGAATCTGATTTGGGAGGCCTTGGTGCTTGCTATTCACTCAGCTGTGAAATCTGCTTTACTTATGGCAGGAGGGAGAGATGTTTTGAGCTTATAATTTGCATACTATTAAAAATTTTATTATATTAGAAAAAATAGTATAGCTTTCAAAATGTCTTTACATGATTGTGTAATTACATATGAGTTGAGGCAATTACTGGAGAACTGTGTCAGTAGAATTGCTGCCATATTAACAAATCATTCTTTCTGAGTAAAGATTTGGACAACATGAAGTGAAGTTCTGCCTTCTATTGTATGTATCAAAAAATAGAGAAGAGCTATTATGTCTTGGATGCAGGGGAATAATGGGTGGTGAAAAACCTATTTATGCAAGTTATTCATTTTAATTTTTGAATATCAAAATATACATTCTGTTTTTAAGAAAATTAAAGTTGAATTTTCAGCATTTATTATTGGAGTTTATTATTGTTCCATAGAGAATGGTTTTTCCTGCTTTCCCATGAAGTTCTCAATCCAATGTACTGCTTGTTTGAATATGCTGGAAAGAACAACTACTGTTTGCAGATAAACCCTGCATCATCAATTAATCCGGATCACCTGACCTATTTCCGTTTTATTGGAAGGTTCATAGCAATGGTAAGTTCTGTGAAGGAAGTAACTATAATCTAGTACACGTACATGTCTATGCTCTAAACACCATGTATAGAAATTCATTTTTTATTGCAGAACTTGTATGTTCTGATGGTTTTGCAACTGAAGTTCTCTTTCTATAAAATGGATTTGCTGGACCCATCAGAGCCGAAGGACCTACGTAGTGCCTTTTATGACTTAAGAACACCCCACATTATTTTGCAACCAATCAAGTACTTTTACAGCACTGTTGTAATGTTTGAAAATACATTCTATTTTGTAACTTTTTTTTTCCTTTGTTTCATGCATTTTGTACTTCTTATTTGAAATTAATTAAAATATTGAAAAAGAAAGAAAATAAAGTAGCAATTTCTACACTGCTTGGCACTGTGGTGAAATAGATTTTGTTAGTGATTAAATAGTTTGATTGATTTAAAATAGGCAAGGATGCTGGGATGATCTCTTTAATCTTCAGATAAAGCTATGGATTATTTTGGTCCAACAAAGTGAGATAGCAAAATGACACTCATGCAGTATAGATGATTTGTCAAGTTCTTGAGTGAGGTTTGAATCCACACCCTTCTGACTTCAGGTGAGATAATAGTACTGAGCCATGACTCTCACAGACATGACCTCCAGCACATGCACTATTGCAAATGAACTGGACTGATCTTTTTATGCTGTTCCCTCATCAAAAATATCAGTGTCCAATGACAGGGTCCCTGCAACAAAAATGTTAAGTTGCAGGTTACTATGAATGTTGCCTTCCACTTGACTTCACTCCCTTCAATGCTGAACTATACTAAGATTGTTTCTTAAATACCTTATCCAATAAGGAGTATGCTTTGATTGTAATGATTTCATTTGGTGCTATCCCTAACTATCTTAATCAATCCTTTGATTCTTCAAGTACATTACTGATCCCCTTAATGGTTGTTATTCTCAGCCATTTGTCTCCAGACTAACATTTCTCATTAATTGCCTTACTTTACAAACTTATGCCTTGTAAGGTTTTTCTTTTGCAAGTTATCTATGGGGGAATTGCTTGGATGATCATCTGATGGCTGCCACTATGTTCTGTGAGAGGCAGGAATCTCTTTTTCCTGGGACTGTGATTGATATAACTGTCTCTAGTTGTCAACAATTCAAAAGCCTGAGGCATCATGTTTGTATCAATGCTTTATCAATTTGCCAACTATTTAACAAGTTTACCCATCATCTCTTTCCTCTGCATTTTATAAGCTAAATTCATATGGACTTCTAATCGGACATACCCTATTGCATGACCAGAATATTTTCAAACTTTTTAGAACCTAATGTCATATTTGACCCCAATGTGAGCTTCTGACCATAAGCACACACCTTCTCTATTTCTGCCTTTAAGATATTGCCTTCTCCTACTTCACCCAATTGCTATCAAAACCCTCACCCATGCCTTTATTGCCAGAACCCTCACAGATGCCATCCACCATCTCTATAATCTCTTTAAGCCCTACAACTCCAAGATATCGTCACTCCCTCAATTCTGATTTCTTAAAAATCCATTATTTTAATCAGCCTACTATAGGTTTACATGTCTTCATTTGCTTAACCTTATGATATTGTAGCTTTGACTGCTGCATGAGAGAATCTCAGCAGGATTATTGGAACACTTGGGATCATCTTTGCAATTGTTCCTCATCAATACCTGGAGGCCTTGGTGGAAGCTACTTTAAATCTTTTTGGAACTTTTCTGTGAGCTGTATTACAAAATAAAAGTAACTGTGTTTGTTTTGTTCTAGGCACTTTACCATGGCAAATTTATTGATACAGGATTCACACTGCCGTTTTATAAAAGAATGTTGAATAAAAATCCCACAATGAAAGACTTGGAATCAATTGATCCAGAATTCTACAACTCACTGCTGTGGATCAAGTAAATATTTGTTGATATGTAGCTATTATTTGAACAAACAGACCAGTTGATTGTTAAATTATTGAAATATGTGTTAATATATCACTAAAATTACTGAAATTGTTATAATTTTGGTTGTTAAGGGGGAAAAGTATTTGGATATAGTTTTACAGAGGACAGGGTGATGCATAAATTTGTAATTGATTGAGGAAACAGGAAATTGATGCAGTATTGAGCACCAGGTGGTAAAAAGCCTCATGCTAGTTTTTTAAAATCCATTTAATATTTTTCTGTTTTAGGGAGAACAATGTAGAAGAATGCGGCTTGGAACTGTATTTTGCACAGGATATGGAAATATTGGGGAAAGTAACAACTCATGAGCTGAAGGAAGATGGAGAAAATATTATGGTCATTGAAGAGAATAAGGAGGAGTATATGAGGTTAACTGTAATTTATATTTTGGAGTTTTAGTTTGGAAATGATTATGTTTCGTTTTTCCAGATCACCAGGGAAAATTAAATTAGATACAATGTGAAATGAATATATTACATCAACATCAGCATTTTGAATAAATATATTATTTCAAGATCAGAAATATTGATCAGATTTTCCATGCCATGTAGAGTTTGCATATCCTTCATACTTTTCTGTTAATCATTAGATAGTCTACTCAATTTTCTATATTATAGTTCAAAGAAAATATGTAAGTTGACAAAAGATGCTAGGAACACCAAATGTGGAAGCAAGTCAACTGTAACCTCTTAACTTATCAAAACAATTTGTTATTTAGTAAGATTTTCATAGAATCATGCCTGCTTCATCAACTGTCATGGCTATCTCCGTGGCCATTTCTCCCCCTTTATCCATGGAACTGATTCCCATAAATGTAAAGCAGATTTTCAATCCACTGCCACCAGGATGCATCAGTTGTCTGAATTTAAAAGGTACACACATCATTTTGCTTCAGTCACTATCAAATATTCACAAGAATTCACGTTTTCTTTCTCATTAGGTTGCTGACAGACTGGAGATTCACCCGTGGAGTTGAGGAACAAACCAAAGCTTTCTTGGATGGTTTCAATGAGGTGGTACCTTTAGAATGGCTGCGGTATTTTGATGAAAAGGAATTAGAGGTAAAAGTCTGCAGCCATGCTCACTTAATCTAATGTAAGATCAATGCAATGGAAACCAATTAATTCCATCTCCGAAACAAATATTTATTTTTGTAACTTCTGTAGCAAACAAGTTTTAAAGGCAGCACTCAAAATCCATAGGGCTGATGCTCTTATTTTTCACTCTTGCATCCTCAGCAACCAATTTGACAGTTTTAAAATTAAATTTTACTTTTTGTTTCCTTTATTTCAGTAGGGTATTATAATTGAAGATTAAAAGGTTCCTTAGATATTTTGATTTCTCTCTGAAGAAGGCGGTGGTTCTGTACCTACAGATTGTTTTGTATTGGGCTGAATCTTCCTGCCTGTGGCTGGGGTTCCTCAAGGGAACCTCTGGTGTAAGCCATACACCAGAAGGAAGTCCAGGACTTACAGAGTGACAGTTGTTCCATGTAGAGTCTGACAGTGGAACCCAATCTTGCCATTCAGATCCTATGCTTTGTTAGACCCAAGATCTGAAACCTCATTGGGGTTTCCAGGTCTGCAGGTTAGAAAGCAAAATGAAAGTGTTTAATTATTTTTCTTTAATTTGTTGTTTCTAATTGTGTGTTTTGTATAACAGAAAATTAATAACTCTCTATTTTAATTAATTTGAGTAGTTTTCAAATGTCTCTGAATAACAACATTCAAGAACGGGCTGATAAGTAGCAGTAACATTTGCACCACAGAAGTGTGAGACAATAACAGCCTCCAAAAAGGGAGAGTCTAACCACCTACCTGTCACATTCAATAGTATTATCATTGCCAAGTGCTATAGCAGCAATATCCATGTGGGTTACCATTGACCAGAAAATATACTGGATCAGCCATGCAAATACTGTGACCACGAGAGCAGATCAGAAGCTGGTTATTCTGAAGCAAGTGACTCATCTCCCGACATGCCAAGGCTTTCCACCATTTGCAAGACAAAGTCAGAAGTGTGATGGAATACTCTCCACTTGCTGGATGAACTCAAGAAAATTCATGAATCTCAAAACCATCCAGGACAAAGCAGCCCACTTGATTGGCACCCTATCAACCAACTAAATGTTAATTCTCTCCACCACTAATGCACTGTAGTTGCTGTGCATATCATCTACGAAGTGTACTGTAGAGACTTGCTCAAGTTACTCTGACACAACCTCCCAAACACTGGATCTCTGCCTCCACCAAGAAGGGCAAGGACAACAGGCACATGTAAAACACACTACCTGCAGGTTCCCCTCCAACTCTCACAGCCTTCTGATTTGGAAATATATAGCTGGTCCTTCATTGTTGCTAGCTCTAAATCCAGGAACTTTCAACCCAGTAGAACTGTGAAAGTACCTCAACTAGAAGGACTGCAGTGTTCAAGAAAGTGCCTCACCAGCAGGGGCAGTTAGTGTGGCCATAAATGCCAGCAATACCCTGATCCTGAAAAGGCATTTAAAAAAAAGAGTAAACTGTTAAATTGACTGGATCTCTCATGACAACCCTGGCTTCATCAGCGATATTCCCTTAATCTTATCCATCCCTTTACAACCTCTCTGCAACTTAACGTTAGCTTGTTTCTGCTTTCCCAAAGCAGAAAAAGGACAAAGGGCCTTTGACCTGGAACGTCAAGTCTGTTTCTCTTTCCACAAATGTTACCTGATCTACTGTGTGTTTCCACATTTTCAATTTTTATAATAAATTAGCTGTTGAGTGAAGAGAATGATTGGTATGAATAGTGGGACTGATTCTGAGCACTATGTTAATAGAAATACAGTCAGAAGATTTCTATTAGTTGAATATGTAGCCCCCTCATATTTTAAACACCTTAATTAAATGTTCCTTCAACCTCTTCTGCTTTGAAGAAAACAACCCTTGCTTATCCAGCCTTTCCTTTGCTTAAATGTTCAAGATGAGTGCCAGAAAATGAATAACATGTTAACAACATTAAGAGTGAATAACCATGGTGAAAAAGAATCCTGACACAAAGGAATAAGAAGTATGTAGTCTTTGGCATCTGCCCAGTGGATCAACATAGTCCAGTTTATATATACAGTGTTCTTGATGGAAAGAGTGGAGGGTTGGAGATGGTCTCTGATACATTATAGGCACTTCTTGTTTCTTGAAATTAGCTTCATTCTCTTTGAATGTTGGATGGAGTCTGAAGTATTCTCCCTTGGGTCTTTACCTCCACCTGGAGTTATTATCAGAGAAGGCAGTTACACTAACATATGGATAGTATTTGATGATATTTTCTTGCCTTTCATTTTGGATGTTCATCCAAGTTAGGCCACAACTTTCTACATGATGGATGTTGAAAGTTAATAACGGCTACCATAACCTTATAAAGTCCTAATGTAATACTGGTTAGTTTAAAATATACATGAATATTGGCTTCTTTCACCTTCTTAGTTTTTCATTCACCAATAGTATAAATTACCTACTGACCTTTCAATTAAGATCTGCATTTGTGCTGTATCATCAGATCTTAATTCATTTCAGCTGGGACTCTTTGCTTGGAATAATTGCTAATTCTTTGGAATTCAATGTAGCATTTCCTGCACTATAAATACATAAAGCACAATTGATATCTTAATTTGTATCTTTAAAATGCCATAATTTTAAAAATACATCCTAGAAATAGCAACATACAAAAGATAAAGGATTTTAGCCTTTTGCTAAATTTTATTTATTTTTTCTTCATGGGAATGCTGTGTGTAGAAAAAGATGTATTAATTATTATGTAGTGTGCTTATAGTAAAATGAAAGATTTAGTCACTACTCTATAAAGGGATTTATACACCAGTTAATTAGGTTTGTTTTGTTATTTTGTTGTCACTATTAGATTTTCAACCATGTTTAAACAAACATTCTGATTAAAATTGATGCTTCATTTCTGCAAAGTGTAAATAGAGTTACAGACATATGCTATAGTTTTAAAACATTTTAGTACAACATTATTGTATCTTAGAGTAGATACATTAGGCTGGAATTTTCTGCAGTGAGGCAATCCAGAAATTGTATCTGATAATACACCTGTTCTATCAGTGCCTATTTATCTGCAAATCTTCTTCCAATCTCATTGATATATTCCATGAAAATGTATAAACGTTTTAATAATTAGCATGAACAAATCAGGCCCTGAAAAAAAATCTTGAATGCATACAGAATTTCCTTTTTAAGTAGAAATTTGAGGCACCTAACATTCAAAGGTACCTAGTTTCAGGTGACATCTTCCAGCTGGAGAAAAGCTTGGAGGAGGTAGATCAGTTGTCAACATTCATGCTGTCATGTGTCTCTACATGCAAATACAGAGGAGATTTGAGCCCACTATCCTTAATAACAGTGCACATCTGAGCTGTGCTTGTTTTGACCATTAGTGACACAAATGGGGCACATCTGTCTGTTTATTTCACTGAGGTATTTGAAATGGTTTTAACAAGTAAATGTGGTGATGTGGATGATGTTTTTAATCTTTTTTCTCTTTCCTGGTGTCATTGTCCTCATTTTCAAATATACAATGTGTTCATTTCTTGTAAACTGTAATGCTAACACACCCCGTATATTATAGTTCCTTTTTATTTCACATTCCTCAGTTTAGTTATAATACCCTGTTTTATTTCATAGGATTTTCCCTCATTATTATTTGTTCCACCCTGTCATTTTTTGCATTTATAAAATAAATCCAATTCCCATTGCTTCTACCTTTCCCACTTACTCCAAAATAAGAGGTTTTGTTTACTTTCTTACTGTGTTCCAAACACACTCCATATCCAAGTACTTTTAACGTACTCTCAATACTTCTCAACAGAACTCTTCGTAACAATATATTGCTATTTTAAATGGTTGAACTCTTTTACTATGTTTCTGTTTATTGAAGTTCTGTTCTTTCTTGGTTAACCATTCAAGATCAACTTCAAAGTAATAACTAATCAATGATGCTTTTTCCATCTGTTTTGTCATCCACTGCTTCCTCTCCTTGTGATTTTAAGCTAGATCAGTGTGTCACATTCAAATCACCACTGCTACATGTCCTGAAATGCCTAATAGGTCATTTTCAATTAAATAGACATGATTGATAAGTTTCAATTGTATTAGAGTTAATAGTTCT
>JARFYF010000017.1:20709582-20720058 GCA_030265395.1 Rhina ancylostomus | reverse complement strand
TTCATGTGTGTTGCAACAAACACCTGGCTGGCACTGACCATGGGTATCATTAGGGAACACAAGCTGGCCTGCCATAGCAAGGCATAGACACCAGAAATTACTTTTGTATCTCATGTATCTCTTTTAGTTGGTAATATATTGTGCCAATAATATATTAATTGAGTTTTCATTCTAAGCCAGAACAAATCCGCAGAGACTAATTGGATAACGTCCAAATTATGAAAAGGAATCTAAAGCTAAAGTAGATGTGTAAATAATACAGAAACTTTGTTTGTCTCCAAATGAATGTAAAGCATTTCTTCAGAATCGACAATAATTGCAATTGTGATTTTTCTAAAGCTTTTAGTTATGTTGTAAATATTTTGTTAAAGTAAGTACATTTAACTGTGAGACAATGCTCAAAATCAATAACAGGTTTGTAATTTGCTTTGATGCACAAAGGTCAATCATGAAGGCCAGCAGCAAATGTTACATTCTGGCACAGTGCTTAGAAACTTTGCTTTATTGCATACTTGTGCAATCAATTATCCAATATTTTTGCCTTTTGAACATATATATATATATATATTTTTTAATTTTATTATAACAGCAGCATAAGGAACTCAATAGACATTTTATCTCAATATTCCACTAATTAATAGAAATGCTTTATCACTTTTATTTTCAGTAATTATGAGATTTCACTTACAGGTGAAGGTTAATTTAATAAGTCTTATCATAAAATTGTTTATCCCGCAATCAAATTTTGAATTTATGTTTTTTTCAAAATTGTACTTCATTAGAAGCAGTAAATACAATGGCAAAACAAAGTTACTGAGATCAGTTTAAGACTCAAATCATATTTTATTGAAGTTTTCACTGTTTAGTCTTCATTTCTAACCATGTGAGTAGTGTGATGGCTGTGGCATTTAAAGATAAAACTGAGTAAATTTTATTCCTAATTTTTCCAAACTTACTGCATTTTATGAATATATTTTTAAAAATTAGCCAATAAAAGACTGGCTTAGTTTTACCTTTTGGCTCAGCTCTGCTAGATTAACTTTGCACTCTTTAGTAAAGAAATATTCAGTATTTTAATTAAATCTATTGTATAATCAAAGAAAGCAGAACAAAATCTCTTGTAAACGACTATTTTTTTCAAAATAGAGAAAACTATTATGTAAAAAAAAGTGTGTATATTTGTTTTCCTGGAATAATAACAAAGATCATAAAAGTTTTATGAACGTTTTAAATGAATGTAATTGATGTATGTTCAAAATATGTGATCGATGTTTTGTGCTTCTTTTAGCTGTACAAGAATGAAGTGTGGTGCAAGAGTCACTATGCTGAGTCTGTATATTAGTTAATTACTGACTTTCAGGAGACTGATTTCTGGTCACACAATATCTCTAGCTTTTGGATTGCTGTTGTGAATTAAGTTTGAATTTTAAGCAACAATTGTAATATTGTTGATTATTTTTGAATCAAAATGAATTGATCATTGATAAATAATTGAAGCTTTTTAAAATCCCATATGATTATTGATTTGGAATATCGCAAAGCAAAATTAATTTTTGAGGAAGAATTGCAACTTAGTGTAATAAAAATGAAGATTTTAACATTGCATCCAGAAAATAAATTTAGTTTTTACTTTTATTGTATCCATGCAAAGTGTCACTGCACTCGGTATAAGTTTGGTCTGGTGGCAAACTACTGTGATTCCTATATTTAAAAGTAGATGCAACAAGTTCAGGATTTTATTGTTGTATGGCAGCAGTGCAGTGCTAGACATAAAGACATAAAAATTACTATATATGATTATAAAAAATAAATAATGCAAAAGAGGAATAATGAGGTAGAGTTCAAGGATAGTTCAGAAATCTGATGGCGGAGGGGAAGAAGCTGTTCCTGAAACATTGAGTGTGGGTCTTCAGGCTCCTGAACTTGGTCCCCAATGGTAGTATCGTGAAGAGGGCATATGCCGAGTCATGAGGGTTCATAATGATTGATGCTGCCTTCTTGAGGCACCGCCTCCTGAAGATGTCCTCAATAGCGGGGAGGGTTGTGCCCATGATGGAGCTGGCCGAGTCTACAACCCTCTGCAGCGTCTTTTGATCCTACACCTTGGAGCCTCCATAGCAGGCTGTGATGCAACCAAAGATATAGAAAAACATACCAAAAATATAATAGTTGGTTCTGATTGTAGGCAGGAGTGTCATGCTTGACTTACTGTATTAAATTTGTTGATAAGTAGCAGGATCCAGATGGGAGCAAAAGTATGATCTAATATTCCTGGATTTTCAAAAGATATTCCATAAAGTGCAGTATAGCAAACTTGCAATCAAGATTGGAGTAATATAGAATCTGGGGAGTATAGAGTCTAATGAGTTAGAGGGGCAAAGAGATCTGGGGATACAAATTCACAATTATTAGAAGTAATGGTAAAGGGAGATATATCCATATTGGGCAGTCCAAAACCAATGGTTACAGAAGGAGGATAACTAATAAAATCAGAAAAGAATTTAGAAGAAACATCATTACACAAAAAGAATGTGCAACGTCCTGCCACGTGGAGTATTGTGCAAATTGCCTGAATGGAATTAAAAGGATGCTTCATAAGCACATGAGGGAAGAAAGGAATAGAAAAATATATTGATAGGATGACTAAAGTGGGGCTGGATGAAGGTATAGAAGCCAGACAGAAAGGCCGATAATTTCAAAATGTTTTATTTATCAGCTATGTGCTTTCAAGTTTAAATTTCTGTAGCAGTTATTAAGAAACCTCTACATATGTAGAGTCTGGCAGTTAGAATCGCTATATTTTGATTACGGAACAATTGTTGATCTTAATTTTATATCTTTATGTTTCTGTCATTGCTTTGAATGGACTCATTACTCTATTCATTGCAAAGGAAAAAAAAAAGTGCACTCTTGCCATGAGGGAAGTTTCTCTGCAGTTACTTTGGTTTCTCTTACTTTATACATTGCATCAATGACATTATTTCAATGTGGTCCCATATGTAACCCAGTTGTATAATTAAGCCCCTCATGTCTGTCACATTCCTGGGATATGCTGTTGCCAGTTCTTCAAAATATAGCTTAAGTAAGATAACCTTACTGACAACTCAAATGTCTACAGTTTCAAATATTTTGTATTTTTACAGTGGGTGGTTTATTTCGATTTCTATTACATTAAAAAAAATCATTTTTTCTGTCTTGGAGTTCAAAGTATTTCTAATATGGTTGGCTGGTAGCTGTGCTGAAAAAAGCAGTAGGCTTCTGTGTAGTGTCTTGAGAATCACACCCTAGGTTTGAGTTCTCAATTGCAAATCCATGTCATGTTCCAACAGTCACTGAGTAATGATGATGTAGTTCCAGAGTAGGTTCTAACCAAGATTGAACCAGGGTGAAGGAGATTGTAAGGTGGCAAGTGAATTATGGAGATAAAAGTAAAATAAGGTGAGTAGGAACTTTTTTTATTGTAACTAATCGGATGCATATTCTGATTACCAATTTGATGATATGAGAAAAGTTTTGATAATAAAACTGAGCAAAGGTAATATCTCAATATTAGTAAGTTATTTTTCTATTTTTTAAAATTCTGCAATGTTACAGAAAAAATCCTTAAAATTACATTTTTGCCTGCCATCATCCTCTTTCATTTGTACATGCTGGGCATGTCCCAGTTGGCCAGACTAAACAACATTATCCACACTTTACAACGTTAGCAATACATTACTCAAACAAAGGAGTCTAACTGTCCCCTGACAGCCACATTATTTCATCCTATCAGAGAAATTCCCTTTGATGCATCCATTGCCTTCCCACACTTTCTCTGCTACCTAGCCTAACTTGTTTCTTTCTTTCTCAGTCCTGATGAAGGGTCTCAGACCTGAAATGTTAACCATTTCTCTTTCCATAGTGCTTTCCTGATCTCCTGAATTTTTCCAGCACTTTTTGTTGTTATTTCAGATTTCCATTGTCTGTATTTTTATTATTATAGACACATATCACCAGTACTGCAAAATGGATAAAAGAGTGGTTTGTCACAATAGGTTTGAATTCTTCTAACCCCATGAATCCCAAACAAAAGTTACCTCCTTTTTCTGAAAAGAACTGCTGAGTTATGGTATTCAAAAGTGAAGGTTTAGATCATTATTTATCGGATCATATTACAGTCATTCTAATCCTGAGCGTTCTGGATCTCAGAAGGTCAATCAGATAATATCTCATTGTCTTGCTTGTTAATAATCCTTAATTGCTTCTTTAGCTTGAACAATGTTTCCACATGTGTTTTACAACAATATTCCCAATATGTAACCTGTTGAATGAAGAGACTAATATTCTGCCATTTTATTAACCTTTTTTCCTATAAAAATATGATAATTGGCCTTTTGGTGGGACAGATAACCATGGAGCCTGTCTGATTTTCACACTGTAAAGTCAATTAAATTAAAAATATGGGTTCTTTATAGGTTGGAATCAGTCCCATCCTATTGTTGCTCAGGTGCAAAGAAAATTGAAATCCACAGTAGAAATAACTGGCTTGATGGAAAATGTTTAAGCGTTGGAATCTATCAATGTAGCAGATCTGACTTTCTGTAGGAGATCCCAAAAAGAATTAGATTCTCTCTTGAGCTCGAGTACTGAGTGAGTAATTCTCAGCAGACAGCTTTAACAGCCGCAGGCACTGTGAACAAGAGACAGTCATTCTTGTAGCGCATCCTCGTGTAATCTTGTCCCAGCAGCACCTAGGATTTATATCAATAAATTAACATAGGAGTGTTCTCAAATAAAATGCCAAAAACCACTTGGGTAGATATTGACAAATGACTAAAAGTTAACTGGTAGGTTTTCAGTAGCACCTTAAAGAAGCAGAGAATTTTCGAGGGGTTGAGGGAGCGAATGCCAGGTTAGAGGGTTCAGCCACTTTAAGGCATTGAATTAAGACATTTAGTAGCAGGCCCTTCTCCTACTAAAGGTGGCTGGGTATATTGGATCAATTCAACCTTTTAGGATTGATTTTGACAGCTGTATGTTAGGTAAGGAATACATGGAATGTGGAGGTAAGATACCGCTCAGCCTTGATCTAATGACGTGGTAGAAATAGAATTATTTTTCTATTGATGATAAACTCACACCTAAGAACACAGATAGCTAAAAGTTATTAGTTAATTAAATGTTAATGCACAAGTTCAAAATGAAATTAATACATTGAAATTTCTTTCAAGGGCTGTGATTTACATAAGTAGGCTGCTGTTCAGAACCTTGATCGCAATTGTTTTTTATTTTAAGTCCAGTGCAGATACACTTGAAAACAGTACTTAAGAGGAATGAATTATATGAACAGATTCCACAACATTGGTATGTAATGTCTTGACTTTAGAAGGTGGAGATGTAATCTAATTGAAGTATTTAAAATGATAATATGATTTGATAGAGTAGATGCGAGAAACAATATTCCCAATATGTGACCACTTCTGTTGAATGAAGAGACTAATATTCTGCCATTTTATCCACCCCTTTTCCTATAAAAATATGATACTTGGCCTTTGGTGGGACTGATAACCATAGAACAGGTCTGATCTTCACACTGTAAAGTCAATTAAATTAAAAATGTGGGTTCTTTATAGGTGGAGAGTCAGCCCCATCATATTGTTGCTCAGGTACAAAAAATCAAAATTCACAATAGAAGTACTGCCTTGCTGGAATGGGGGTGAAAAAGGAAGTGTAATCTTAAAATTGGAACTAAGCTGTTTGGAAAGTAAACCTGGAAACAATTTACAAACATGGTTTCACAGAAATCTGGAACTCCCTTGCCTGGAAGGCTGTAAACACCAGACCAACTGAACTTATCAAGACTAAGATGGATATATTTTCATTCAGTGGAGGGATTAAGGCAGAAAGCAACTAAACCAAGTAAAAAGAGTGAAGGCAATTAACTGTGATCAAATAGTGGAGAAACTTGAAGGAGTGAGTTGCTGTTGCCTTTCCTACTAAAAATATGATAATCACACTGGCTTCACTTCCCTCAACTCTGACTGTTTTGTTACTCCTCCTGCATCTGAGCCAGAAAGCTGTGGCACTCCACTGAGCTTGCACTCCTGTGAGGATGTGCTGCAGTGCTGGAGCCACTGCCTTTTGAATCAAATATTATCATCCTGTCATTTTCTCAGATGAATGTAAAAGACTCCCTGGCATTACTTTGAAGAGGAGTCAGGGAGTTATCTCTTATGGGCTGACCAACATTCATCCCTCAGGTACCACTAAAACAGATTACCTAATCATTATTACATTCCTGCTTGCTGTGTGCAAATTGGATGCCGCTTTTGTTTGTTAAAGTAATGACCACACTTCAACAATATTATAAACTGCAAAGCACTTTGGGACGTCCTGAGGTCTGAAACATGTTACAGAAATATAAGTCCCTTTTTTCACCCAACATTGGGCACTTTTTGTCTGTGGAGAAGGTCCAAAGAAACTCCTACAAGATATTTTACTTTAACAATGTTTGTTATAACCCAAAAGAAAAATTTGCTTTTCAAATTAATTCACCCTTATGTGGCTTATAGGAAACACTGTTAAAATGGTGTCTGGTGCATTCTCTAATTCTGTAGCTGCATGTGATTTTTTTTTGTCATTTTAATAAAAGATCACTTTTATATTTATCCTCATTGTGTATGCAAGCCAGCTCATGAATATGTGGAAGTTTTCCAGATATTTTATTTTGAAATCAGTGACAACTGTTTTGCTATTGGACAAATTCACTAAACCCCTTTCTCTCTGTTTATGCTGCTTAGAACTTTGTGTTACTGAATCAGAAGGCATGCTTCACTGCAGGATTTCAATCAATGCTAAGGCTTATGCACTTATGTACTTGAAAGTGCCATAGTGTAAGTAGTACTTGTGCATCTCCCTCTGTCCTTATTCAGAATGTTATCTTAATGTGAAAATGGTATTGGAAAAAGTTCAGTGAGGTTTTAAGTTACTGAATTATCATCAACAATCTGATAGAAAGTCTCACCGCCAAGATGACGCATCAGTTGAGAAGATGGCAAACTACCTGTTGCTGATTTCTTTACGGAGAGAATTGAGAATATGGTTCAGATAATACCAACAATGGTAAAAGCAGATATTTCCAATGGCTATTCATCAAAGTGGAATCTTGCCATTGTAGGTTAATTATACTAGATTGCATAGTCTTTAGATGAGACCCTAATGATCAAGCTAGTGTTAATTTTATGCACAGGTATTTCAGGTACAGGCTGAATAACCTCAATCTCATCTCTTGTGAAGGCTCTTGTACACCTTCACCATATTGATAGAGAGTTTGTATAATGAATAAACTACTACTTAAACTGAAGTCATTTGCAGCTAGTGGGAATTTGACATGTAAGTATGAAAGAGTTATAAACATAATCATATCTCATACCTAAAATTGAAAACAGTAAAGCCCAAAATTACAGGACAACTTGAAATAAAACCAGAACATTGTGTAAACACTCAGCAAGTTAGACAGGGCTTCTGTCTCTTCTCTCCCTTAATGAATTATCTGGTGTGATGGTGTTTGCAGCATTTTCTGTATTTCATTATTTGCAAGTGTGGATAATCGGAACAATGCTGCCACCTGCTGTTAATCTATATAAATGGCATGAAAATGCTTGAAATTTCAGCTCAATTGCTTATGGAACAAAACTAGTTCTTACTTGTGAAGTTGCACTCTTGTCTCCAAGTCTACAAATATTGACAGGATTAGCTTCTTATGCCGAGTAGTGGGGTTGAATTTTACTGTAAGGCCCATGTACAAAAGTTGTGTTTATGATTTACTGGACTTGAGGCTCAATTTTAGTGCCTGGTGCAGGTCTGTGAGGTGGGGGGGAAACATTCTGGCTCTCTCCATTCACCATCCTCACGAGCACCCTCCTCCCCAAACACACACCTCCCCCTCTCATCCCCATTGTCTCTCTTGTGTTATGGGTTCAACACCTACTCTGGGATTGGAACATATAATCCAAGGTGATAGGTCAGTAGAATATGAAGAAAGTGTTGGTTTGCCTAAGATTGTCTTCAGATGAGGTATCGAATGATTTAAATATTTCTGCCTTTCATTCTATTACATTCCCACCTTTCCCCACTTTTCCTGTATATGATTGAAACCAATATCATCTTCCTATTTTGATAAACTAAACTCACAAATCAACTGTTATTTTTTTCCACAGATTCTGTCTGAACATCTGCAGTATTTTGCTTATGTCTTAAATCAAAGTTGTGTGCTTTAGTAAATGTTTATAATTTCATGGTAATGTTCAAAGGGAAGAGATTTTATCATTTGTTCTCAAACCAAAAAAAATCAAGAATGATTAGCTAGTCATTATTTTGTTGTTCTTTGTGAAACCAATTGTGTATTAATAGCCCGAGGGCACATACAACCAGACTTAAGGACAGTTTCTACCCCACTGTGATAAGACTATTGAACAGTTCCCTCATACAATGAGATGGACTCTGACCTCACGATCTACCTTTTTGTGACCTTGCACCTTTTTGCACTGCACTTTCTCTGTAGCTGTGACACTTTACTCTTCACTGTTATTGTTTTTACCTGCACTAGATCAATGCACTCTGTACTGACTCAATGTAACTGCACTGTATAATGAATTGACCTGTACGATCGGTTTGTAGGACAAGCTTTTCACTGTACCTTGGTACAAGTGTCAATAATAAACCAATACCAATACCAATAATTGGCTATAACATTAGTCTACAAAGCCTTTGTCCACTTCAAATGTGACAAACTGGGTGTGAAGTGAAGTGTTTTGGAATCTGCCAGGGATGTGAATAAATACAAGTTCTTGTTTTACCCAAAGTCCTTCTTTATCCAATGATGTTTTCATCTTCATAATATCCAAAAATTTCAATCTTACAAGTATAGAGCTGGAAATGTTTTGATGTTTACTTCTTTACCCAAATAATTCAACTTTATAGAGTTGAAGCTTATCCACGTCACAAAAACAAACATCTCTCTAGACTCTTCTATTTTTCAACTTCTAATACTTAACAGGCTGCAAGAAAAATTTTGGCTGAAAAGTGAGACTGATCTTTTTCTTTGAAACTTTAATCTCTCTGCTTTCATTATTTTTATTATTCTATTTTATCAGAACAATATGGTTACCATTCATTAGAAGTATTCTCTTTTCATTAGAATCTCCAACCATTTCTTTCAAGTAGCTCCAACTCTTTCTTTGACACACTCTGTGTACAAAGTGTAGCAACATTTGCAACAAGTATTCATGCAAAAATGATTTTCATATTCAGATTGTATTGGAGAAAAGTTTTCCTCCATTATTTTTCCCCTTCTGAATACTGAAATAGAAAATTTAATGTAACTCAATTATTCTCTATTAGCTAATGAATCCTGGCTCCAACCATCCATTTTTAACTATGGTGACAATTTAGACCAACATACTCTGAGAGCTCACTTTATCATTAAACTCAATCTACCTGAACTTCTTTCTTTGAGGAACTTATCTTTTGAGTCCACTCACCTCCTCCAAATAAAAGTTGTTACCATTAGTACCCACTTGTATTTTTACTTTACATAAAACATGTTGTTACAGTCGTAACTGTTCCACTCAGGATCCTTCCCACACTTCTTTTTCCAGTAGATTAAAAATTCCATCAATTTTGTTTACTGCTTTTACCCCAAACTGAA
Organism: Rhina ancylostomus; assembly: GCA_030265395.1. Taxonomy (NCBI): domain Eukaryota; kingdom Metazoa; phylum Chordata; class Chondrichthyes; order Rhinopristiformes; family Rhinidae; genus Rhina; species Rhina ancylostomus. The sequence continues at coordinate 20,710,370 of JARFYF010000017.1, read as the reverse complement.
AAATATTCATAATTTTTACTTTCAGTTTTTGTTCTTTCCTTGCCAATGCATAGGTCAACAGCCAACTCTTCCCTTCTTAGACTTCTGTCCAACTGCTAACCCCGTAGATACAAAACAATCCCTTCACAGTTGTTTCCTGACCTGCTGATTATTTCCAGGATTTTGTACTTTTTATTTTAGATTTACAGCAGCTGCTGCATTTGTCTTTTAGCTGACTGTTTTAACTTGCCCAAATGGGGACTAACTGCGGTGGATAAAAGGAATGACAGGAATTACAGTGAGTTTTTGAAGTATTGGAAGTAGTTGTGACCTCCAAGCATTGTCAATGCCATGAAAGTATTTTAAATCATGACAATAGTAACTAGGAAAGGCAAACAAACCCTTTAGAAATGTATTGCTGTACTCTTACCTAAGTGAATTTGTGTTAAAAGTTTTGGTTTTTGACATCATTTCAGAACATGGTAGCAGCTTTACAAGCCTGTTGGTGAAAAATGTTAATTAGTTTGTTACAGAATATGGCAGAAATATCTGCTGTATATTTTGATTGCTGTTCATGTGAACTGTGGTAAAATCTTTCCCAAAGTTAGTGCAACTTAGAAGTTGTGCATACATTAACAATTCTAAGGGGCATGCAGAAAATGAAAAACTACTTCATAGAATCATTGAACAGTACCGCACAATACAGGCCCTTCGCCCCCACAATGTTGTGCTGACCTTTAAACCTCACCTAAGACTATCTAACCCCTTCCTCCCACATATCCCTCTATTTAAAATTCCTCCATATGCTT
>JARFYF010000017.1:20698669-20708986 GCA_030265395.1 Rhina ancylostomus | reverse complement strand
TTGGGAATAAAAAGGACATATTTATGTCAAGACTTCACTCTAGGTGATAGCTGCATTATGTTTCTCCATAGTACAGGGAAATAGCATATTGTTAGAATCCACAAAAATACTTACACCACAGCAACAGGAACCAATGATTTGCAGAACCCTTAAAATGTGATTAAAGATAACAAATATACTTTTGGCATGCTGGTGGAATTTTTGGAATAATTCTTAACACTGCTTCATTAATGCATAATACAGCCTACCTTCAAAGGACACAGAAAATTTGAACATCATTTGAGTTTGGGTTGAGTCATTTCATTTCTCAATGTTTTTATGAATGCAATTGAACACACTCCTTGGTTTTTATATGGCATCCATTGAAGAAATCAAACAATCACATTTAACATCAGATCTAGAAATATTTGAGTACAACGTCTTGCTGAGGCAACACATGTACAAAGAACAAATTTGCAACTATATACTGCCTCTTTTAAACTCAGATTATCCAGAAGTACACTTCACACCCCCAACAAAATTTCTGAATTACAGCCTCTTTTGTTTTGCAAGGAAATGCAACAGTCATTTAGCAAATAGCAAGATTTCATAAATAGCACTTGAATAAATGCTTTAAAGTGATGGGAGTTGAAAGATACATATTGGGTAGAACACCAGAATTCCTACTATTCGTCACATAATTTCATAGGATAGTTTATGTTCCATTGGGAGAGCAGCCTTCCAATGTTACATTCAAAGGACCAAGTTAGTACAGCTGTCTCTGAGTACTATACTGAGGTACAAAGCCAGACAGCATGTTAAATTGCTGGCTTACAACTTGAATCCATGGCCTTCTGATTCAGGGGCCTGAGGGGCAAATGTGCTCTCACTAAGGTGAAACTAAGAACCCTACAAAGTGATTATTTTGTTAAATTCATCAAGTCCATGGAATGACAACACTTTGCCAACTTTATTTCATAATATTATGCTCTCCATAAGGATGAGCAGTTGTACTAAAACATGATTCTTATTATAAAAAGTGCATCAAGGTTGTTGTAGAGCAAATAACCAATCACATTGTTCTCAAGTTATTTCCTAGTGTTCCCATCAAGCTGTGAAGTCTCAGGGTTTGTTTTCATTGAAAATTGTGGAATGTACGTGTGTGATGCATTATTTTATACTAGTTACTTTCAGCCTTGCAGAATTGCCACTACAGCAAGTTTAACTTCTAGAGTCTATTGTCTCTTATTGACTTAACTATAGCCAGCAGGTAACTAAAGGCTGTCTCTTTGGACACATTAACATTGTGTTTTTGTGCTAATTCCCTCTATGATCTCACTGTAATTTCCCACTTTGGTTTGTAGTTGGCTAGGTACACATAAGGATATATATGTGCCCTTCATTTAACCAGTCTTTCTCCACTATCATTAAATACCAATCTCCTTGCAAACCCTAATACTGCACACAATCAATCAATGCCATTCTTCAACTGGAGAATTGCTACATACCAAAACAGCATCCTCCAGAATAGCTTTTATAAGTTTTCATTTAGAATATCCACGATTAGCTTCAGCTAAACCTCGGTTAAAAATGTAGTGAATTAGCTTCTACCATATTTTTAGCTTCTGTTGCAATAAAGTGAGATTTCCCACTTTCCAGAGCAGCCATTCTCACTGAAATTCTAGGGGAGATTGCTAATTGGTTTCTTGTGTAGATCATCAATTTCAATAAAGAATTAAAGCAGAAATAACTAAAGACTCTCTCTTCACCAAAGCCCCTACCTCATTCTTTAGTCTGGGTTGACTGAAAAGTCAAAATGTCAAATAGAACCAACATTTGTCAGTCTTTAATTTTATTCATTCACTAAATCTATCACAAGAATACAATAGTAGCTATCAAGACCTTCATGCCTGTCCCACTATTTAGTGTCTATGACTGATCAATGCTATCCTCAACTCCTCTGTGCCATTTCTCCGTACCTTGATCAATGGAATGTTTATCCACCTCCACTTAAATAATTCAAATGATCCTGCTTCCACTACCAACCAGGACAGAGAATTCCAGAGATTCACCACCCTCTGAGAGAAGGAATTTCTACATACCTGTTTTAAATGACCAGCCCATTATCTTGTAGTTATGTCCCCTCATTTGAAACTCTCCCACTAGTGAAAATGTTCCAATATCTATTTGATGTTTGAATAAGGTCACCAGTCATCCTTCTAAACTCCCAAGGAATACAGCCCAAACTATTCAATTTCTCTTGGTAGGGCAACCCTCTCATCCCAGGAATTAGCCTGGGGAATATCCTTTGTGCTGCCTCCAGTGTTATTTTTTTTTAAATATAGAAGGTAAAGGGACCAAAACCATACCTTGTATTCCAGATGAGGCCTTACCAGCACCCTAAAAGTGCAACAAAACCTCCCTATTTTTAAACTCCAACCCCTTTACAATGAAGGTCAAAATGCTGTTTGTTTTCTTAACTACTTATTGGACCTGCCTGGATTTTTTGTGATTATGCACTAGAACACCTAGATTCCTCTGTACTTCATTCACTTGCAGTCTCTCTATCATTTAGATAATTTGCCTTTTGATTTCTCTGATTGAAGGACATGACCTCACTTCCCCACATTAAACTCCACTTACCAGTTCTTTTGCCCACCCACTCAACCCATCTACTGATGCAGAATCACAGCATCCTTATCACAACATGCCCTTCCATCTAAGTTCAACTCATGTTACATCCTGAAGGAAAGAGCAAATTAATAGTGAATGCATTTTTAGTAAGGGGTGAAATCCTCAATTGTATGGGATTTTGATTCAGGTTTATTCATTCTTATTCCATACTTCAACTATGTAGACATACATAGCCTGCATTTGTTTATGGCTAGAAATAAGAACAGTTTGGTACCAGCTCATCTCAGTACCCTAAGTCAAATAGAAATGAAAAGACCTAGAATAATATTATTAGTAAAGTAATATTTATAATGTTTCAAGCTTTTAAACATGTACATTGTACAGATACAGAAAACTGCCCCATGCAAACACATCAATGGCTGGATATTTTGGCCCTTTTATTGCAGAAAGCCGAAGTATTAACATTCCCACTCGATACCAAGTATTGCTGAAGTTCTGGTTTTCTTTAAAAAAAAGCACGGTACAATTTATTTTCTGTCTTTCTTTTCTTCCTTCTTTGATTCACTTTTTTCTTTTTCTTTCTCATCTTTCTTTTCTTTTTTCCCCTCTTCTTTTTCTTGCCCTTCCTTCTTTTCTGCATCTCTGTTGGCAATTTTATTATTGATTAAATTGTGTAGAGCAACCACAGATCGAATGAGTGATGCAAGATACACCACCAACATCTGGTCGTTTGTCTTCAGGTAAAAAGCTTTCACAAACTCTTGCAAGTTAACATCAGGTAGGAGATTGAAGACATCTTGCAGCTGGTAGATAATTTGATGGTTGATGGGCAATTTCCCTGTGGCCACTTTCTCCAAGTAATTCCTTATCTCTAAAATCTTTGAGTTCAGCCCTTTGAGGCCATGCACTTGGTTCGTGATTCGCTGTGACAGTGTCCCCACTGTGGTATCTTTAATATCTCTAATGATAACATAAGCAAAGAAAAATTATTTTAGAGTCTGTTTTTGGCAATTCAAAACAGGAGACAAATCACAAGTTTTATTCACTAAAAGTACATCTGCACAGAGCCTATTACAAAGTTGTTCTTTGACTGACTGAGGACTATTTTTGTATTAAATATCCTCAGCAAACCACTTAAATATTCCTCACACTGCAATTACTGAAAATATATTATGATCCTATTCTGTCAATCAATAAAACAGTTAGCTGCATATCAAATTATACCCAGAAAAGTTACCAGTAATTCAAGTTGCACATTGATTTACATTCCAAGAACAAAAAAAGTTAATTTAATATCCACTGGGAAGTCATTATAGAAATATGCAAACAGTTCCAGTCACATCACAGGAAGGATGTAATAGCACTAGAGAAGGTACACAAAAAAATTACTCTGATCTTGGCAGGGTTAGCTAATTTTAGCTGGGTGGAGAAATTAGCCAGACTTGGGTTACTTTCTTTGGACCAAAAGATATGGTAAGCAAATTTAATTAAGTTGATAAATGTGAGGGTCTGTGTCAGAGTGTTTGGCCCTTAGGAAAGAGGTCATTGATTGAAGATAGTGGGTTGAACAATAGGAGTGTGCTGAGATAAAAGTGTGGTCAAGAAATCAATGCCCAAAAAGCCTGACCTTCATTACATTTAAAAAGTACTTGATGCATCATAGCCTACAGCTCCATTGATCAAGAGCTAGGACGCAAAATGACAAGAACACAAGACGAATGGCCCTTCTCTGTGCCTTGTATTTCTATGAAAGGAAAACAACAAAAATCCCATAATTTTGCTCAACAGCAAGAGATTTGCTCAGATGTTGTCAACTGACCGTAGCAAATGCTCCACTCCAACTTCTTCAGCTTCTTCTGCCCCTATTTCACTGGTTACATGTTCAAATGTTTTGGAAGTCGGAGTTCCATCCTGAAGAGAGACCACACAATGAGTAATGAACTTAACATCCGTTCGTTAGTTCTCATTTGTTGTTGTGTTGGTACTGGGGAGTTTTTAGGTGAGCACACTCAATGTCTTTATTTTCCTTTTTAAGTTTCCCTTCTCATTTTTAAAGTCCAAATTCTTGATATGGTGCATGTACCAGCATCCAGTAGGAGCCCCACACAAATACAAACCTTTTACATGTAAGCCTAAGTGATTTAGCCTCCACTTCTCTCTGGGATAAGAACACCACAGGGTCATTGTTCTCAGAGTGAAGAAATTAAAGCTTAATTGTCATTGGAATGGATTTTGAAAGCAGGAGAAGCAGTCATTGTACCGGCATTTGGGGCTTCAGAATTTCTCGGCAATTGGAACTTCCATGTTAACGCAGGAGACCGCAGGTGTTGGAATCTGGAACAAAACTCTGCAATCCTGATGCAGGGTCTTGACCCGAAACATCATCGTCAAAAATTCCTCTTCCACCACCCGCTCCAGATGCTGCTCGACCTGCTGAGTTCCTCTAGCAGATTGTTTGTTGCTCCAGATTCCAGCATCTGCAGTCTCTTGTGACTCCACTGTTGAGGCATGGATGCCTTTGGACATTGCCAGTGGAAGACGTGTCGCTGTACCATGAAGAACGTGCACAAGATCTATTCAAGTGTCACTACAGCACAGAAATAGGCCCTTCAGCCCATGCCAACCTGGTCTTCTGCCTAGTCCCATCTACCCCCATCCCTCTCTACCCTTCCCATCCATGGACCTATCCAAACCTCTCTTAAATGTTACAGTTGAACCCACCTCTACCACTTCCACTGGCAGCTCGTTCCACACTCACACCGCTCTCTGAGTGAAGAAGATTCCCACCCCAGATTCCCCTTAAATATCGTGCAACGCCTTTCATTCTCAGGATGAATTAAGAGGGTGAGGTCTGGAGGTTTCCAGGTATGATCACCCCAGCCCGAATGCAGTTCTAACTCCACTTACCACAGTAGGCAAACTTGAGTGACAGGACACAGCTCTCGTGCAGGTGAAGCTGATACTTGTCTGGTTTAGTGTGATGCAGTACTTCAACATTGCTGCTCTCCATTCCCACTGCTAACCACTCACCAGTGGGGCAATAACCCAGTGAGAAGATCTGTACAGGAACAGAAGACAGGAAGTTAATGATGGTCTCTCTCTCACCAGGAGAAGGTAGAACACACATGGGTTACTAATATCAACACCAGCAAGTTGAGCATTGGGATTTATTTCTAAAAGGATAGAATTGAAGGTTAAAATGTATAAAGTCCTCAGCAAATAAGGCAACCTCCTTAGAGAAGGAAACAGAGTCAGACAAAACATTAACCTTCATCAGACCTGGAAAAGTTGAGGATAAAAGTTGGGGAGAACAAAAGGCAGACTCGACATCTTGAAACTCAGTCACCTCCAACTGTTTCCGGCTTTGATGAAAGGTCATCACCCCATTCTCCCTCCTCACGCACTGCCTGACTTGCTGACCACTTCCAGCATTTCCTCCATTTATTTCACATTTCCAGCATCTGCAGCATTTTACGTCTGTATAACTCTAGTTGAACCTCACTTGGCAGCACAAATGGTACTCAGCTCCATTAGAAGGGAGCAGGAGTTGGCCATTCAACCCCTCAAGTCCACTCTGCCTATGAAGAACATTTCTGATCTGCTGCCTCACCACCACTTTCCCACCTCCCACTATTGTAGGACTATTGAACGGTGCCCTAGTATGACAAGATGGACTCTCGACCTCACAATTTACCTCATTATGGCCTTGCACCTTATTGTCTGCCTGCACTGCACTCTCTCTGTAACTGTAACACTTTATTCTGCATTCTGTTATTGTTTTCCCTTGTATCACCTCAATGCACTGATGTGATGAAATGATCTGTATGGATGGCATGCAAAACAAAGTTTTTCCACTGTACCTCAGTATATGTGACAATATTAAACTAATTTACCATATCCTTTTAATTCCAAAAGCTATTATAAAAGGAGACGGAGGTACTGCAGACAGTATTTAAAAAATTCAGCAGGGCCCTGAGGAAGGTGGAACAACTGGGACTTCTTTCCTCCAGAGAGGCAGCAGCTAAAGGACCATCCTGACTTGGAATCTGGTCAGGTGTAAAATTAAAACTCACTCCAAATCTGAGGATTTGTATCTTCTACTGCTACTCAACGCTGGCTGAGACAGTTCACTCACCGGGCTTGAAACCTGAGAGTCACCGCGTCAGAGAGTCATGGAAATGGGTGGTTCAGGCCACCAAGTCCACACTGACCACCACACATCCATTTACACCAATCCTATTTCATTCCCCCCCACGATCTCCTCAACCCCTTTCAGAGTCGACCACTCACCTTCACTCTAGAGGCAATTAACCTACCAACCTGCACACCTTTGGGACGTGGGAGGAAATGGAACCCACCCTGTCACCGGGAGAATGTGCAAACTCCACACAGACAGCACCGGAGGTCAGGATTGAACCCAGGATGCTGGAACTGCAAGACTGCAGCTCTAGTAGTGATGTAGAAGAAAAAAAATGCTTCCACATTAAGGGTTTTCAAAACTCTCAAGTGAAGGAATTCATTCAGTAACCGAGGAAGATCTTCACCCAGAGAGCCGTTTGAATGTGGAACTCAGTCCCATTGCAAGTGGCCTGAAGCAAGCAGGAGATTAAGGGGAAACTGGATAAACAGGCAAGTGTGAAAGAAATAAGGGGAAACATTGACAAGGTGAGATTGAGAATGGAAAGAGGCATATCTGACATATAGTTGTAAGCGTGCCCTAGTTGGGACGAGTGTCCATTTTTTGTATTGTGGCATTGTAAGCAGATGTCAAGAGAGTCAAAATTATCTACAGAAACAAGTTCCATTTATATAGCATCTGTTTTAACCACTTCGGAATACTAATGGTACTTTAGGGCCACTGATACAATACAGACAAGAGAGGGGTGGGTGGTGGAAATTAGCTTGGGGTCATTTCCAGCAGTGGCCAAGTTGCTAAGAAGGGGACAAACACTGAGAATTTAAGAGGAACAGGGAGAAGGATGTGCTTCCTGCACAGTGGAAGTTTCCACTGTGGAAGTAGTGGTTCTAAGCTTTTGCCCAGAACCCAGACCTTGGCACCTCATGGAGCAGTCAGGATAAATAACCTTTAAACAAGAAGGAATACGGACACGGTGCATGGGACTGGAGAGGGGGGGACTTAAGCCAAGGTTGAACTGTGGCATGGACCAGGCAGGTAGGACCGTCCAATACCATGTACACCACCTAACTCAGCTCAAGCAGCTGTGGAACCAGGGATCAACTAATTCTTTTATTTTTTTAATGAATTTACACTGCAGAAAGAAATGTTATCAGGAATAAAGTCTGAATTACTGACTGCTCTCACCCCATGCCTGATTTCTGACAGAATTTTGAAGAACATTAAGTGATATCAGGGAACAGTGGCAAAATGGCTCTGTGTTGGATAGACCCAGAACTAAGCATTGGGCAATGGGCCAAACCTATTCTCTGTGAGAAATTCACCAGGTTCTAGGATAATCCAAGGATTAACAAATGCAACCCATTACCAGCTCAGACTCAAGAGACTGCAAATGCTAGAATCTGGAACAACACACAATCTACTGGAGGAACTCAGCGGGTCGAGCAGCATCTGTGGGAGGAAAAGAATTGTTGACATTTCAGGTCAAAACCCTGCCTCAGGATCTGAAACGTCAATAATTCCTTTCCTCCCACAGATGCTGCTCGACCAGCTGATTTCCTCTAGCGGATTGTTTGTTGCTTTAGTATTCAGTATACTTTGAGTAAGAATACAAGTCAAGAAACAACTCGATCAGATATGTGGTGGCGTGACTGAGTAAAGCCAACCCTACCTAGATGCAAGGTTCGACCACTGGAACGGTCAGATCAGACCAAGAGGAACTAAAGACCCGAGCAGGTTAGTGCCATTTCTGTCTGGTCAAACACCCACCTGTGAGGTAAAGTCATGTTGCTGGAGTTGTCTTCCTTCTCTCAAATCCCAGGATCGCACAGTGTTGTCCAAGCCGCCTGTCCATAGTTTAGTGCCATCGTGAGAGATGTCTATACAACTTGCACCATCTGTATGCCCTTGGAACTGCCTGTACAAAACCACAGAACATTTCTGGTTGATGTCAACTGTTATGGCTGGCGCCTTCCTGCCACCCAATCTGCCCACACAGCATCTGCACAACTTTGAATTCTGCTATAATTATCCTTCTCTTGATTCTTAGACCACATGCACAGGAAGTGGATTGGGTGTCAAGACTCTGAAAGCTGAGAGTGCAGATTACACAGCGTCAACCCTGACTTGGTGGGTTACCCAGACACTGCTCATGCACAGGCCTATGCCAACACACAGTTGGCAATCCCGAACAAGCAGCACGTTGATAGGCATTAGGCAAAGGCTGCAAGTGTGCTCTCTTGACACAAGATTCCACAGCACTGGTTTGAAGAGGGTAGGAGAGATTTGCTCCCCACAGTGTCCTGGACAAGACTTGACTCCCAATCGACATCTCTAAAGCAGATCAGCCAGTCATTGTCACACAGCTGTCTATGAGAGTTTGCTACCCAGTAAGAGGTTGCCATCTTCCCTATATTACAGTGGAACCACACCTCAAAAGTTACTGGAAATTGCTTTGGAATGCCCTGAAATAAGGTTTGAAATGTCATAGATGGGGTGAATGCGCACAGTCTGTTTCCCTGGGTTGGGGAATCAAGAACTAGAGGGCATAGGTTTAGGGTGAGAGGGGAGAGATTTAATAGGAACCTGAGGGGCAACTTTTTCCACCCAGAGGGTGGTCAGTATAGGGAATGACCTGCCAGAGGAAGTGGTTGAGGCAGATACATTAACAACATTTAAAAGGCACTTGGACAGGTACACGGATAGGAAAGGTTTAGATGGATATGGGTCAAACATGGGCAAATAGGACCAGCTTAAATGGGAATCTTGGTCAGCATGCACTGTTTAGGCCAAAGGGCCTGCTTCTGTGCTGTATGACTCCATGATGCCCATTGCTATTTATCTATCGGTTTACTAGCTCTCCAAGTTTCATGTCTTCTGTAAATTTGGAAATTACAATTATTTGTTAATTGGATTCAAATTCTCAAACTACTGAGCATCTTCAAATTCTCCTGGGGAGATGGGGAGAGAATGCTAGCTCTTGTTGATGAATTTAGTGTCCAGAGGCCTGGAACATTGATCAGAGTTCAAATCCTACCTCAGCAGCTGGGGAATTTAAATTCAGATAAATAAAATACATTAAGAAATTAAATAATTCATTAAATGTGATTAATACCTTATCTGGTTCACCAATGCTTTGTAGGGGAGGAACTTGGTCATTAACATCCAGTCTGGCCTTTATGTGCCTCCAGACCCATCTACAAGTGACATTTAATTAGGGTCGGACAATAAATGTCTACAAATCATAAAGAAATAATTAAGAAAATGCATCTGAAGGGACTGAGAGAGGATGTTCCAGGGAGTAGGGTTGAAATTATGAACTTTCTTGCATCAGCAACAAGATGAAGGGTAGACTAAAGTGTGGCTGACTGTGAGGGTCGAGGTGTGAAGGGGATTGTTGAGCCTTTAACTCACTTTGGCCTGGAAAATCTTTATCAGCACCTGATACCAGTTCTACAACAAACTCCCTGACATAAACCAAATGACGAAAATATTGGACCTGCTGAAGAATTCAGTTTTCATAGAGTCATAGAGTTGCACAGCACGCAAACAGGCCCTTGAGCCCAACT
>JARFYF010000017.1:20674896-20686468 GCA_030265395.1 Rhina ancylostomus | reverse complement strand
GCGAACAATTGCTCTATTCACTCGTTGCAGCTTACCTAATGATACACTTTTTGTTTGGCTCCTCTTTGTTCAGAGTTAATCTGAGCACTAAAAATGCAATAATGCATTTATGGCACAGCACAGAAAGGCTACTTTAAATTTGTTGCAGTTCTGCAGTATTCTCCTTGGGTAATTACAAAAACAGAAAGAACATCATATGTATGGTGTTCAAATTATTGACACAATCTTTTAAACCTTAAATTATTTAGCCAAGCTTCCTATCATGCTGCATGATTACAATTTTATAACTACTCACAAATAAAAACTGAAGAAGCCATATTCTAGGCCTGTAGCTTTCTAGCTTATGCCTCTTCAAATTTTTGTCTGGATACTATTTAACTATGAAGAAAGTTTCTGACTCCAAGATTGTGAATTCCAGATCTGCATTACTTGTTCATTGTATATTTTTTTTCTCAATTTTACATTAATCTCTTTAATTGACATGATGTTTTGAGACTTGATCTGTCAATTAAGTCTTTGTCCCTTAGTTATTGTAATCTGTGTTAAGGGAAGGAGGTCATTTCTGTTCATTTTGTGTCGGTTTACAACAATTTTGTGTGCTTTAGTTAAATCTTCCATTGATCTCCATTGTTCAAAGAAAACAGCATGGCCTAACTACAACTTCTCATCCCAAGCAATATGCTTGTAAATCTTTGCATTCTTTCTGGTACAAATACATCTTTCCTGTGATGCGATGACCATCTCTGTGTACAGCTGTAATTTCAGTAAGATTTTATATACTTATAGCTTGACTTCTATTCTTGCATTCTCTGCCCACATAACAAGATATTTGTTATAGTAAAATATTTGAGAAATGTTTAACAAACATCCAAATTCTTAACTACTAAAATGACTTTTGAGGATCATAAGTTTAAAAGGGAACATTACTTTTCTTCTTAAGATTTATAATACAAAACATTTAAATATGCCAAGTTTAATAAAGGGGAGCTTTGATGGCCTTGCAGCTGAATGAAAGGTTAGCTACTGGCAAGCATGTAATGTTCAGTATAACTGCATTTAGATGTACTGCAAAGTATAGGATAACAGATCTTACTGAGTAAGGAATCATTGCAGTTACCATCTCTAAAATGCAGTGTTGAATTTTAATAGTTGTCATGTTCCAATAGAATCAAGGCAAAGCCTTTATTAACTAATCTTGTGTTTCTCTGCATTAATGATTTTTATAACTTGTTTTTAGGGGCTGATAATTAATTGCCGCCAAGACCCTAGTGGATTTTACATGTTCCTACTCTCAAGCATGAATGATGACGATGCCATTCACAGATTGGAGGGCTGTGACCCTGTCAATCAGGTTGGGGGATTGATAATAAAAAAGAAGAGTGCCACAGACGATCAGCATATCTTTCGAGCCCCAGCACCAAAGACCTCACTATTGGGGCTTGATAAATTGGCTGCCCAGAAGAGAAAAGAACGGGAAGAGAAAGAAGAAAAAGAGGAAAAGAAGAAATCCAAGGTGTCATCATACAAAGACTGGGAGGAGGGAAAGGAAGACTTTGTCCCTGTTGATGAGAGTGATAGCAAAGCTGGCAAAGCTGGGAAAAAGGAGAGGTAAGATGCTCTAGTTCCTTAATAATACTATTAATCTTTACAGAACTTTTTTTGTTTTTTTTTGTTTTCTGCCTTATTATATATCCAAATTTACAAAAAGCATTCTATCCTTTCCTTTTCAAACATGGTAGCATGACACAAATAGTATCTTGGATAAGAAGATGTAACTTCTTCCAAATTATGGAGAAAATCTCAATAGCATATGCCCTTTCAAAATCAGTCAAGTACAGAGTTTCCTGAGAGTGGTAACATTGGTAGACGGGATGGTGAAGAAGTAATGTGGCTTGCTTGTCCACATTGGCTGAGGCGTTGAGTACAAGAGTTGGGATGTTGTGTTACAGTTGTACCAAGTGCTGGTTAGGCTGCACTTGGAGTATTATGTGCAGCTTTAGTTGCCAAACTACAGGAAAGATGTGATTAAGTGAGAGAGGATGCAGAAAAGACTCTTGTGTTGCCTGGATTGGAGGGCTTGGGTTATAAGGAGAGATTGGATTGGCTTGGTCTGTTTTCCCTGGAGTGAAGGAGGTTAAGAAGTGACATGACAGAGGTATTTAAAACTATGAGAAGTGTAGATAGGATAGATAGCCAGAGCCTACTTCCCATTGTAGGTGTATCTAAAACTTGAGGGCATAGGTTTAAAGTTGAGAGGGAGGAGGTTTAAAGGGAGCTGAAAAGGATAAATTTTTCACACATGGAGTAGTTAGTACCTAGAATGTGCTGCCAGCGGGGGTGATGGAAGCAGAAACAGTAACAATGTTTAAGAAGGCATCTGGACAAGTACTTAAATGAGCACGTCATTGAGAATATGAAATTGACGCAGGCAAGTAGTATTTGTGTAAATGGGCATGATGGTCAGCATAACTTCATGACAAGTTTGAAAGCTGCTTACTCTATTGCATGGAGCCTAGCTAACTGTCATGTTCTTTTTAGTTCTTTCATTTGCAGGTCTTGTTCTGATTGCCTTCATCCTCCCCACCCCACCCTTCAAAATTCCCCCAGCTGTCACATGTATTGTCCAAGCCCCTATTGCCTCACTGCCTCTGGCATTTAGGACCAGGACAATTTCATAGAGCATGTGAACAATGGATAACTATTATGTGTGAGTTGATACCAAGTTTTGGCTTAATCTAACAAGTGGATTGTACTTAATCCTTTGCACAAGTATAAACAAATTATTCAAAAATTGAATTGTAATTTTCTAGGGATCATTGCCAGAAAAATTGTGTGCAAATGCTGCTTCAACTTCAAAATTCAGTTGTTATAAACAAAAGTTGTTGCAGTGTATTTACGTGAGCATTGTCAAAAATTGGACTTTTTCTTACAGATACTATCGTACTTCTGGTGCAGAGACACCTTCACACACAGGTGGTGTTAGTGAGGAATTTAAGGAACGGCATCGACAAAGAGAACGGGATCGCCGAGAACATGGAGTTTATGCATCTTCAAAGGACAGTGAAAAGGAAAAAAAAAGGGATCGAAGTAGAGACCATGATCGTGAATCAAGGAGGGACAGAGGTAAACTTTTGACTTTTTATTGGAGTTGCGAATGTATTTGCAAAGGTGAATCAAATTTTCTGTATAAGTTTACCTAATTTTGCTGCCATACTTTGAATTTCAGCTCTGCTGCCATTGAGGGACTTTGATATAACTTATGTTAAACTATCTCTCAACATAAGAAGTAGAAGCTCATGGCTGCACTCATTCAGAAAGATCAGGGTTGATTTTCTACCTCAGTTCCATTAATGCTACTGGGTACTGGAAAAGATCGACATGTGTTTATGAAAGGGAAATCATGCTTAATAAATGTACTGGAGTTTTTTTGAGGGTTTAACTGGTAGGATCGATAAGGGGAACCAGTGACTTTCAGGAAGCTCTTTGATAAAGTCCAACGTAAGTGGTGAGTGTGCAAAATTAACACACATGGGATTGGAGTAATATACTGACATGGACTAAGAATTGGTTGACAGATGGAAAACAAGAGAGGAGGAATAAATAGGAAGAAATAGGAATTTGTCTGAGTTGGAGGCAGTGACTAGTGGGGTGCTGCAATGATCAGTGCTTGGGCACCAGTTATAATAGATATCAAGGATTCGTATGAAGGAACTAACATTTTGAAGTTTGCAGATGACACTGAGGGGGTGGTGGGTGGGGAGAAATGATGAATGCGAGCTGTGAAGAGGATGCAGCGAGGCTCCAATGTGATTTAGATGAGTTGGGTGAGCATGCAAATGCATTGGAAATGCAAAGTTTTATGGTCAGAGGGTCAATTGGTCTACTCTTGCTCCTATTTTCTCTGTTTCTGAATCAAAGCTAAGAAGTCCAGCCACAGCTATAGAGCTTCTAGGCCTGCATGAACAGGAAAGGTACTTGTGCTTCCTTAACCAATCAAACTTAACTCTGTTGAAGATTTCAGACACTGATCTAGGTTGTGCAAGTCAGAATGTGTCGCTGTTCTGAGCTGAGGGGTCATAAACCAGGCAACATAGATTTAAAATAATTGGGTCAAAGGATTTAAGGTGGGGAAAAAACATCACCAAGAAGATGGTGGGGTCTGAAATGCATGAGAGATTGAAGTAGAAATCTGGATGCTTGAATGTGTCCTTAGAAGGATTGTGATCTACAGGCTAACAGATCAAGTAGTGGAGGGTCAGATTAGATTGAATTGCACTTTTTTTGAAGATCATAGACATAGTGATCTTAAAGGTCTTCTGTGTCATGTTTTCTATGATTGTAGCTAATTTAACGCCAAATTGGGAACAGAGGGAAAGACATTCGATTCAGAGAAAGAGAGAGAGAGAGGAGACAGAATTATGTGTTTTTATTTTAAATTTCCATTACCAATTAAAGTCTGGAAGATTGAGACTGCACACTCAGTTATTAAAGTTAATTTTCATTTCCAGAGAAGCTGCTTGTCTGGCAATAAAACTTGCTATGCTGTTAAAAAGGTACTTAAACTGGGATGGACTAGTCATAAGATTTCCTGGATGTTTTGGGACCAGAATTTTGTTTAGTAACTTTGTGTTGTAAAGTTCCGAAACAAGAATGTGGTCCCAAAATGCACAGGAAATGATGAGATCCTGTTACTTGGAATCTTCTGGAGGAACATCATATATTGAATAAAAATAATGTGTCTGGATTTGTGCAGTTAATTGTGCATATGGAGTAACAGAAAGTTAATGGTTCAGGTAACGTAAATGACAGAATACTTATAGCCTTAATATTATTCCTATATAGCTACACTGGTAGTTCTCTCTGCTGAAATATTAAGAGTTTTTTTTAGATTTGCATCTCTGCCACACAGACCATTCTTTGGATTGAAGTATTTAGTTTATTATGTATATTCTTTCTTGTAAGGTCAATGTCATTGCTCATTCTTTTTGTGCTGCACCTTTGCAGCTGATTTCAAATATCATATTTGAATATCAACTGTTAGCTTCCTTGTGTTATTTAGAAATGGTTCATAACTGGATATCATTGTTAGTATTCCTGTAGAGTGGTTGCACACTGTAAGCTTTATTTTCCTTCCAGCTAGCCATTGGTAAAGGTGAATTTTTAGGGTTTATGTAGCATTTTTTTTCAGTTTTTAATTGATTTTTGTTTTTTCCCCTTGTGTCGAATTTTCATTTTCACCCATTTGTTTGCTATTATACTTGCATTCTCTTGCTTTAATTTATCAGATTTCTGTTTTAAGAAACAATATTTCTAATTCAAATTGAATAAGTTCAGATTATCAAAATTTTATATGATTAAGAATTTATCATGTACAAATAATGAAAAATGGAAGAGTTTCCTTTTAACTATTCAGCTGAATTTGTGTATACAGTGTAAATGATTGTTATGAATTGCACTTAAATGTTTGAGTTAAGCAGCATGTACCATTTTATTTTTCTCACTCCATTCTTTTGAAGTTTACAAATTCCTCTCATTTCAAAGTTTCTTAATTTAGGTAATCATGTGAACTACGTCTTACTTTGCTGTAATACTATGCTGTTTAGTTCTGATTATTGGATGTTCCATTTCATCAATCAGTCCAGTAAGTGATTTGGAATATCAGATTTGTAGAGTATAATCATCTGTACTTCAACCTTTTGTGCACCTTTACTACTTTGTTCGCTCTGAAAAACAAAAGTTTCATAAGAATCTACTATAGTTTGGTTTCATATGGAAAAAATGAAAATTAGCTCCATCCAGGTAGTATTTATGTTGTTCTATCTAGATGATCGAGAGTCGAGCAGGTCCAGCTCATCTAGAATAAAGGACAGAGAAAGGTCTGAGCGAAGTGAGAGGAGTTATAGAGACAATTGTTCAGATCGAAGTAGAAGCAACAGAAAAGATGAACCAGACACGCCCAGGCACAGATTGAAAGGTGAGCACAAATATTGAGCAATATTGAGAATGAATGAAAATGTTTCTGAAGTTCATATGTAAATAAATACAATTTTCATGCAGTCTGATTATCATTGAATAGATAACCTGTTTCTTAAAATACCATGCTCTTAAGAGAGTGGCTAGGAAGAGAGACATGAATGATGATTTATGTAATTAATGCCTGATTTTACTGCCATATTCACAGATCACAGAATGGTTAGGGTTTTGACTATGTAAGAGTAATCTAGCTAGTTCCACTTTCCTGCCATTTCTTCATAGCCCTGCAAATTCTTTTCCTTCAGATACTTCTGAACATTACAATTGAATTTGCCTCCAATACTACCACAGGCAGTGCATTCCAAACACTAATCAGTGACTATGTAAAGCAAGAAATTAATTTTCCATCATGTCAGCTTGGTTTCTTTTGCCTCTCACCCTCATTCTACATCTGAAGGGTCTTGGCCCTTCAGTCATTAGGGTCTAGATTTTTTTCTTTCTGTTCTGTCAATACTTTTCAAAGCTTTTAAATACCTCATCAAATCCCCTTAAAACTTATTCTGTTCCAATGAGAATAACCTCTGCTTTTCTAGTCTGTCCAGATAACTGAAGTCTCCCAGAACTGGGCACAATACTCCAGTTGTGGCTAAATCAATGTTTTATAATGGTGAAAACTGAAGACTAAAGTTCAATACAAAAGTTTAATAATTATTTTCACATCTCACTCTCTGGAACTATATCCTATTATATGGCCTTATTAAACTGGATGATTAATGGATTTCTGTTCTGAGATCTTTTGCTACTTTACATTTAGATTCTTATTTTCCAAATAAGCTGATCTCTATTATTCTTGACAAATGCAAAAATTCTCAAATACAGAAAGTCCCTGACTTACGAATGCCCATACTTACGAATGGACCTCTGTGGTATCCCCGGGCCAAGTGCGCATGTGCGGCTGGGGCCATATGCGGCCGCGATCCCCGGGCCAAGTACGCATGTGTGGCTGCAATCCCTGGGCCAAGTGTGCATGTGCAGCCTCGATCCCTGAGCCGAGTGCACATGTACCGCTGGGGAACCCCTGGGCCAAGTGCGCATGTGCGGCTGGGACTATGTGCGGCTGCAATTCCCGGGTCAAGTGCACATGGGCGGCCTTGATCCCCGGGCCAAGTGCGCATGCTCAGACACTGTTCCGAGTTATGTACAAAATCGGGTTACGAACAGTCTCAAAAATGGAATTTGTTCATAACCCAGGGACTTCCTGTATCTATGTTGAAATTCATTTATCTATTCTCCATGTTTATTTATTTCTATTTTCTGTTATCAATTCTTCCCCTCTACTATCAGAATTCCGAACAGCCAATGAACTCGTGAATGCTACCTCATTCTTCCTCTTTTACACTATTTATTTATTTTTGCAACTTAGAGTAATTTTTATGTCTTTATGTCTTGGACTATACTGCTGCTGCAAAACAACAAATTTCACGACATTTGTCAGTGATAATAAACCTGATTCTGATTCTGACTTTAAGTAGGTAATAAGAGTAGGTCATTAGGCCTTGAGCCTGATCCACCCTTTATTAGATCTAACCATTGACCTCAACTGCATTTTCCTTCCTGCCACCCTTAACCCTATATTTTCCTCATGCCTAAGAATCTGTCTTGGCCTTGAATATCCTTAATGACTTGAGTTGTTTATTGAGTTAATAAGTGGTTTCTCTGCATCTCAGTATTAATTGGCTGACTCTTCACCCTGAGACTGTGCATCCTAGCTCAAGGTTCAGATTATTCCTTGATGTCTTCCATCTGCAATTTAGATATTGCAGTTTTGACTCTAAAGTCTAGTTTATTAATTTAACTTAACTTCACAAGCCTTGACCTTTGGAGTCTGTTATGTGCTGCCTTATCCAATGCCTATGGGAAATCCTGGATGAATTACTTGTACTGCAATACCATTGCATACTCTCTATCATTAAGGTGGAACATTTAAAGACACTGGTCATGCAAGATTTTTTCTTGGAATCATAACAGGAAGGATGTATTTGTGTCAGAAAAAATGCAAAGATTTACAAGGATATTGCTTTGGATGCCACAAGTTCTACATTTTCTCTTTCTCCAATATTTTTCCTAACATTGAAGTTAAGCTAACTTGTCTAATGTTGAGGGGTTTGCTCTGTGAGAGGAGAATGAGTAAGATTGCCCCTTATTCACCGGAAATTTGAAAAGTGAGAGGTGTTTTGTTTTAAAAGATTTTGAGAAAGATTGAAAGGTAAATACCTTCTGGCATTTACTTCTGGTAGAAGCTAGGTGGCAAAGATCCAGGAAAAACAGTTTGCCATTTAAGATTGAAATGATGAGATAATTCTTGGCAAAGGTTTGTAAGTATTTGAAATTCTCTTACTCAAGGACTGTGGTAGACTCTCAGTCATTGAGTTTATTAAAGACCAAAATCAATGGATTTTTGGAAAAGGATATCAGATGACATGGGGATGAAGTAAGAATGTGGATTTGAAGCACAGTGTCAGTCATAATTTTGTTAAATGGAAAAGCGAGCCGAAGGGCCGTTTAGTCTACTTCTGCTTAATGATGTTCTTAGTTCCCTAGATATATTCCAGTGCTCTTCCCATCTGCTTAATGATGTTCTTAGTTCCCTAGATATATTCCAGTGCTCTTCCCAAAATATAGAGATATCTCTAGTTCTCCAGCAGTCTCCTAGAACTGCTCTCTTTCTAATGGATTGTTGGTGCCTCCTGTCCTTTATATTCTTTCAGTCTGTGGACATATGAGCTCTAAACCAGGGCATTTATCCTCTTTGCATTTGATTAGTTTATTTAATATTTTTCCTTTTGTTTTGGGTGAATAAAAAATCAAAATAGGGGAAAATTGTAGAACATTTTCACATTTACCAGCAGCATTGCCAATCTGTGCAATAAATTCTTTGGCTCCAATCCTTTCATCTAGAAGACATAAATAGAGTGAATGTGAGTGGAGGATACTTTGGTGGCTTAGAATGAAATGAAAAGGGCCTGATTTTAATGTTTTGTGTCACTTGAAATTGCCTTGTTTTATAGATGCTCTTACTCCTTCTCGATCTAGCTGGGATGATGACGACAGTGGGAATGGAAGTTATTATTCACATCGATCTCAATGGGAATCTCCATCTCCTACTCCCTCACAAAGGGATTTGGACAAGAGTGAAAGAAGTTATCGGAGTTCAGGTCGGGACACAGATAGGCGTGATAAAGAAAGGTATGTAAATAAGAAATATAAAACAAAAAGGCTACTTTTAAATGTAGATGGTTCTAATGGTATGATCCTGGCTGCTGTTCCAGCTTTCCAGGAAGAACATCTTGGGTAATGGGGGGAATAAAAACTATGGTTTATGATTGTGCTGTTGATAAAGCATCTGGCACTTCTGGTGACTGTGGCAATTATTTATTGTTTAGGAACCAGAAATTTAAACATCCTAGTAGTTAAATCATTTATTGTAAACACTTCCCCATGATGAGTCAGTGAGTAGCCAAGGCAAAAGGAGCAGCTATATTTGGGTCTGTGTCCAAAGTGTGTTGTGCTAACTGATCTCAAATCAGGCACAGACAGTAATTCCAGAGATGGCCTCAGTGGCTTTGAAAGGATGTTTCCCAATTTTGAAGAATTCTCAAGGCAACTATTTGATAAATGGCCATTTTAGGTGAGATACCAGAGAGTGAATGTGGAATTGCAATAGAACCTAAGCTGAGAAAGTTGGTGTGGAAGAAGAAAATAAACGTAAAACAACCTAAGTTGTACTGTTTTATGTAACTCATTGTTAGTTGATGCAGCAGTAGATTATTTTCAATGTGAATACAACTATTTGAGATGGTGTAGATTCTGTTTCTCTGTGACATACAAATGCTTAAGGACTGAATGATGCTTGTTTTGTTGATATATGTCACGGAGTCGAAAAGCTTACTTCGTTAGAGCCTTGCAAAATCCATATCTAGTACTATGCCAATACATTAATCAGATAATTATAGCATTCAGCAAATAAGGAGTACCATGATTCTTCCTGTTTTTAATGTATATGTGCCATCCTTAGATTTTGTTATCTATGTTAGAGGTTTACCGCCTGGGCAGGTAAAAATCTTAGCTAAGTAGCTGAACATGAAGAAAAATTACAGGAAATGGTATTCAGATATCTCAATTGGTTCAGATCTAGAAGGAACCATTATGAAGAGGATACACCTTTACCAACACCATCATATAAATACAACGAATGGGCTGATGACAGAAGGCATCTGGGGGCAACACCGCGACTTTCCAAAGGCAAAGGTATTGTTTTGGGAACTTTTCTTGCTATTCAAATAGTTCTTTTAAAATCTTAATAATTTTATACAAAGGTTCAAATCTGTTGGAACTAGGTCTCAATGATTGCAGACCTTATCTTGATGGCTTTAGAATACAACACAATAGGAGCAGGAGAAGGGTATCAGGCCCTTCAAGCCTGCCCCACCATTTAATATGATCATTGCTGATCTATGCAGGGCTCAACTCTGCCATTTCTCCATACCCCTCTATTCCTCGATCTATCAAATATTTGTCCATCTCCATTTTAACCACCAAATGGGGCAGAGAATTCCAGAGATTCACCACCCTCTGCGAGAAGAAATTTCTACATACCTCAGTTTTAAATGACCAGCCCCTTGTAGTTATTTTCCCTTGTCCAAGAATTTCCCACTAGTGAAAACATCTCAATGTCTGTCAAACTCCCTTAGGATCTTCTGTTTGAATAAGGTCACACCTCATTCTTCTAAACTCTAAGCAAACAGACCAAAACTATTTACTCTCTCTAGGGTGCTATTTACTCGAATTATTCTCTCAATTAAAACTATTTACTCTCTCAACCAAGAGACCTAACTGAGTCACAGAGTCATACAGCAAAGAAACAGGCCCTTTACCCCATCCTGTCCATGCTGACCATCAAGTACCATCCATTACTAATTCCATTTGCCAGCACTAAGTCTGTAGAGCTTTGTGCTATGTAATTCAAGTTTTCATGGTTGTGAGAGCCTGTGCCTCCACCACCCTCTCAGACAGTGTGTTCCAATCTCCAATCACATCCAAGTTAAAATAAAATTCTGGAATGCCCTCTAAACCTCTTGGTCCTTGCATTAAATCAGCTCCTAAATTCTAGATACCTCTGCTATAGGGAAAAGTTTACTTCTGTCTACCCTATCTATGCCCCACATAATTTTGTACATCTCTATCAGGTCCCCATCAGCCTTCTCCAATCCAAGGAAAATAAACTCTGTCTGTTCAGTTACTCCTCATATCTGAAATATTCCATCCAAAGTAACATTCTGGTGAATCTCCTCTGCATCTTCTTTAGAGCAGTCACATCCTTTCTACACTGAGGCAACCAAAAAAATCTGTCATAGAGGTTGGATTTTTCAATGGAAAAATGAAGGCAAACATTAATTTAGGCAGACACCCAAATTAGTAATTTGAAATGTTTGTTTATCAAGATACAGAATTTTGCACAGAACACATAGAAAATTTGAGTTGGAATTTTAACATAATCAGCTTACGATTAAAAGACTTCCCTCTCCGCAGCTATGATTGT
>JARFYF010000017.1:20610486-20624594 GCA_030265395.1 Rhina ancylostomus | reverse complement strand
GCTTCACATTTTGAAATTGGACTTGTAAAACAGTGAAGGATTAATAAGTGATTTTGTGGTTAAAGATTCCCAAGGGGGTAGTGACTACAATGTCATAGAATTCCAAATGCATTTTGAGGATGAACACTATTGGTCCATAACAAGTATCTTCAACTTAAATAAAGGCAATTATAATGGTATGATGGAGGAGATGTCTAAGGTGGACTGAGTAAACAAGCTAAAAGAGATGTCGGTCAAGGAATAGTGGCAGATATTCAAACAGTTTGTCTATAATGCTCAGCAAGAGTTAGCCCAGTCAAAAAGAGATTCCGTGAAGAAAGAGGCATAATCCATAGTTGACAAAGGAGGTAAAGGATAATGTTAAATTGGAGAGTAGGTGTATACAAAGTGGCAAGGGCTTGTGATGGACCAGAGGACCAGAGAAGTTTTTAGGATACAGTAGCAGAAGACTAAAAAAGCTCAAAGAAGTAGGAAGATGAATTTTGAGAGAAAAATTGCTCATAGTGTAAAAACAAACAGTAAAAGTCTCTATGGATCTATAAATAGGAATAGGGCAGCAAAGGTAAGTGTGGGATCTGTTAGAGAATGAGGCTGGTGAATTAATAATAGCAAACAAAGAAATAGCAGAATAAAATTTTTCATCCACTTTCACCATGGAGGATATTGATGGTATCCTGAGATGTCAGAGGATAATTTCAAATAATGTGGTAGAACTTGCAAAATCCCAAATACAAGGGAGAAACTTGGGTGAGGTTAAAGATAGACAAGTTCCCAGAACCCAGGCTGCACACTAGGATTTCAAGGACTGCAGAGATGGTGAATCCATCAGTTGAAATTTTTCATGAATTGCTAAACTATGAGAAGGCACCAGAAAATTAGAAACCAATGTGACTTCCTTTTTCAAAAAAGGAGAAAGGCAGAAGGCAGGGAATTACAGGCCAGTTAGTTTAACAGCTATTATTGGCAAGATGCTAGAGTCAAAATCAAACAGGAAATAGCTAATCATTTAGGAAAGCCGAATGTTATTAAACCTAGTCAACATTGTTTTATGAAAGGTAAATTGTATTTGACAGACTTGCTCAACTTCTTTGAAGATGTAATGTGGAGAGTTGATAGAGGGGAACCTGTAGATGTTGTATATTTAGATTTCCAAAAGGGATTTGTCAAGGTGCCACATGAGAGGCTGGTGCATAAATTGGAGGAAGTGTGTTAGAATGGATTGAAAACTATCTGTCTCATAGAGTTGGAATAAATGGGTCCTTTTCTGACTGGAAGGAAGTAACTAGTGGAGTTAGTTACTTCCAGGGATCAGTTCTTGGCCTGCAATTGTTTAAAAAAGACTTGCAAATTGAGTTTAATGTGGGCAAGTGTGAGGTCAGGCATTTCAGTAAGAGAAATCAAAAGGCAGGTTATTACCAAAATGCGACTGCAAGTAGGTGAAGTACAGAGAGAACGAGGTGTTTTGTGCATGAATCACAAAAAGCTAGCAGGCAGGTCTAATAAATAGCTAAGAAGACCGCTGGCATTTTGGCCTTCATTGTGAAGGGGTTGGAGTTTAAAAGTAGAGAGGTTTTGTTGCAACTGTACAGGGTGTTGGTGAGGCCTCACCAGTTTTGGTCCCATTACCTTAAACAAAATATATGGTAACAGTGGAGACAACACAAAGGAGATTCACCAGGCTAATTCATGGGATGAGAGGGTTGCCCTACCAAGAGAGACTAACTAGTTTGGCCCTGTATCCCTTGGAGTTTAGAAGAATGAGGGGTGATGTATTTGAACATATAAGATCCAAAGGGGCTTTGACAGGGCATATTGTGGGATGTTTTCATTGGTGGGAGAGTCTTGAGCATGGGGACATAACTACAAGATAGGGCTAGACATTTAAAACTGAGGTATGTAGAATTTTTTTCTCGCAGAGGGTGGTGAATCTGTGGAATCCTCTGCCCCAGTGAGTTGTCGAAGCTGGATCATTAGAAGTATTTAAAGTGGAAGTGACTGAAAAAAGGATCTTGACTGTTTATTTCTCTCCATAGATGCTGCCTGACCTGCAGAGTTGTGTTGCTTGGTGTTTTCAGATGGAACAAGGTGTGCAGGTTTATACAAAAAATGCTGGAGGAACTTAGCAGGTCAGGCCCAATGAAGGGTCTCGACTTGAAATGTCAACTGCTTGTTTCCCTCCATAGATGCTGCCTGACCTGCTGAGTTCCTCCATCATTTTGTGTGTATTGCTGCAGATTCCAGCATCTGCAGAACCTCGTGTACAGTGGTGTTTCCAAGGAGCTGGGATTAGGATCATTGTCAGATACAAATATTGACATCTTGGGTATACAGGGTGTCAATTTAATATTTCCAGTTAATGAGGAATATCTCAGAAATATCATAGACAATAAGAAAGTTTACGATTGTCAATGCTATACTGGTGAAATGTGCAGACGTTTAGCTGGGCGTGTACCAATTGAAATTTCTGATCATGGCATGTAGACTTTATCTGTGAGGTTTGCTTGAATCTCATTTTGTTTTATCACTTATTTTGATAATCCTTTTATATCAATTGCAACAATAAACATTGGGAACATGCCTGTATTTTATAACTGGGGGAAAAAGTTAACATGTTAAATGAAAATTGTATTGCCAGGGCTTCTAGCCACTAGGTGGAGGTATGGCAAAGCTGTAATTACAGACCATTAGTCTCTTGACAGTGTTTATGGTAGTTTGTCCTGCCCCGTTTGGAATTTGGTCCCTTTTCCTGGATTTTTTTTGTGCAATTTTAATTTTTAAAAATTTTGGTTTGATAATTGTTTTTATTTCTATTTCCCTGACCTGATTACACTGCATTTGCATAATTTGATTTTCTCTTCATTTCTCCCCCACTTCCCCCTGAATCTACGCTGACTCCCATTTAAGTAATGAGTTCTTCTCTTGATAATCTTCCACATCCCCAAAATCATCAGAAATATCTGAGCTCCTTTTAATTTAGGCCTTTTGTTCTTCCCTAAATTGGCAGTCATGCCTTTGGCTACTTCACTCTAAGCTCTTGAACTTTTTTGAGGCACTCATTTAAACCTTATCATTTATTTTATGTGGCCCAGTGCCACTTTTTGTTTTATGATGCCTCTGTGAAGCAACCTGAAGTATTTTGAAAACTGTTATTATTTACGGTGCTGATTTTGCAATTTACCTTCCTGTCCTTGAATCTAGCCTGTTCCGGGTGCTACTCTCAGATTCTAATGTAATACCTGGCACTTAACTTTTTTTATTGGCTTCCAAAGATAACTATCCTGTTGAACCTAGCACATATCCTCTGATGGTTCGTACCATCCATGTAACTGTAACTTGCATTTGGTGCAACTTCCATCCCTCACAGTCTACCTTGGTCTCCCTTCTTTACTGGGAGTGAACTGCTTGTGTTCTATCGGTACACTGGCAGTTCCATTCTGAGTGTGTGGTTCTGTTTTCTTTTGGCTTGCCAGCACTCTTCCCTAGCTCATTTCCATAAATCACCTGTCTTCAGTCTTTATCTCTCAAGATGGAAGGGAAGTTGTGTAACCAGGGTGACAAATAATAAAGGACAATGAGGATAATTTGATCAGGACTGTAGACCAGATCCTAGGTTACTTATTTCTGAATGTCATTACCAAAATATATGTGATGGTTATGTGTTCACTGTACGAGAAAACTTATTGCCCAATATCATTTGTCTAATTTAATCTTCATGTTTTAAATGATATTAAAATAACATGTTAATTTTTGGTTTATTAATGGTGCTAGTATTTGAAAATGAGCTAAGTATGTATTCATCCATTTATTGGTACTTGTTTTGCTTCTTTTTCACCATGTTCCTACATCCTAAGGTGAGAGGAGATAGGTTCAGAACAGATGTGAGGGGTATGTTTTTTTTTACTGAGAGAGTGGTGGATGCCTGGGATGCATTGCCTGATAGGGTGATGGAGGCAAATTCATTGGGGCTTTTAAGAAGGGCTTGGATGGGCACATGAATGAGAGGAAAATAGAAGGATATGGGTGTTCTGTAGGAGGGAATAGCTATGTCGGCACAACATTGTGGGCCGATGGGCCTGTTCTGTGCTCTATTGTTCTATGTTCTATCTTATGTTTAAAAGCTGTTGGTAAGAGATAGTTTGGGCTGGATGTTTTTGTGTCTTCTCTTAATGACATTATGAAAGCCTACTGCTTCTATTTGATGAGATGTCACAGGAGCTTGAAGTTGGAGCTCGACCAGATAGATAACAGAAGGACCGAAACTGGGGGAAAATGCATATGATTGAAATCTGAAATAAAATCGAGTGCTAGAGATACTCAGCAAGTCAGGTGATATCTCTGGAAAGGGAAACAGAATTGATGTTTCAGGTCAAAGACCTATCATCAGAACTGAAATGGTTCTGATATAGGTCTTTGACCTGAAACATTAATTCTGCTTTCCCTTTCCACATGTGCCGCCTGACCTCCTCAGCATTCCTAGCACTTTGTTTTTATCTTGGGTATGGGGTGAATATTTCCTCAGACTAGGGGTTTGTAATCTCAAAATAAAACGAGTTATTTAAAGAAGCAAAGTTGGAAATTAGTTACAGGCAGGCTAATGTTTTTTTAAGCCAATAATTCTGTGCATTTTTATTTGGAATAGAGCAAAATCTATAATTTGGATCTTTAATGATGAACAAACCTCTCCCCGTTTCTAAAACCAATATATCAGAGAGAAAATTTGATGAAATAAAATTGGGCAAGTCAGAAAAGCATATAGCATTGATTAATTTCATCTCTAAACTAAATTCAGAAAATTACAATCTTGTTCCTGTCATGGTGCACAAGTTGTGCTGCAGTCAGCAAAGTATTGAAATGGGAGACACTGAATATTTATTCTCCAGAGATCAGTATGGGGATATTACGTTGGCTGTGTTTGTGCTTTAAAATGATTCTTGAATTATTATGCATTTTAATGATAATCAAAAAGGAGAATCGGCGACGTGCCAAAGAGGAATTGTCATCCATGGAGGAAGAAATGGCAATGGCGCAGGAACAGCTTCGGGCAAGGAAGGAAGAACAGGAAAAAAAGAATATTCTGAATAGTGTGAGGTAGGGGTCATTTTATATTTACTCCTAAAGTATTCTGTTAATGTTGTTTAATAGTTTTGTTAGCAGTTTTTAAAATATTGAATGTAACCATAAGCTTCAAAGAGCAAGCTATCAATGGAAATTTCATTATAGCCTCAACTATAAATGAATTCACCTGTTAGTGACTTGATAGCTCTGCCTTTGCTTTGTGTGTCTCATTTTCCTGTAATCTGTTTATCAATTCAACAGCATTTGGTATTTAAAATAATCTATAAAGCAATCAAAATATGTTCAATAATTTTATTTTCAAATAGAGAATTAAATCTTATAAGATGTGATTTTTTAAAAATAAATATATACACACCAGTTCTTGTAATCCACTCTAAGCTGTTGGCATAAAATTGCTTCTTTGACTTCTCAAAATTTTCAGAATAGCTTGAGAAGATAAATGGCATATTGAGATTTTATATGCAGGCTTCAGGATTTGAACTGAAAATTTGCAGAAAATAAAGATGTGCAATCGATTTTCTGCATGATGTCCAGTAAAATGCAGATTTTCTTGATTTTGGAAAACTTTTTTCTTGAATCTTATTTTTGATTTTAATGCACCTATTGGAAAATATTCTGATTTGTTGCTATCTTTTACATGTAGGATCTACAGAGGGCGCCACAGTTTCATTGCTGCACATGTAATTTTCAGAATCCCAAGCAGTTGTTAGAGTAATCTTTAAGAAACACATTTTTGTATTTGAAAAATAGAATTATTGAATGTGCTTCTAAATATAAAGTATGGGGGAAAACAAAACGTGGATTTAAGTAGGTTCTTTTAATGTGTGGATTATTTCACTAAGGGATGCATTTAAGTGCAGGTGTCATTGCAACAGCTATTTAGTACAGAGCAAGATCCTACAAAATGAGATGTGATTGACTTTCCTGTTGGAGATATTTTTGTGGAGTGAGTTTTGGTTTAAGCATTTGGGGGGAAATCTTCCTTTTTAACAGATTTTGTGGGATCTTCCATTTGAACATTCAGGACTTTGAAGTAACTATTTATTTGAGAGATGGCTCTTCAGGCTAGCAAGGGGAGAACTCTCCTTTTGTATTGTAGTCTATAAGAGGAACTGTAGAGATTTGACAAGGATCTCCACACTGGATTTCCACAATGCAATATTTCATATTCTTCTAAACCAGTATTTTTAAAGATATAGCAGTTTTTATTTTGTAGGTACAAATAGAATGGTCACTCAGAAGCAGGAAACACCATAGTTTTTAAAGACATGTTAACTCTAAATTTAGAGTTAAGTTTGTGTTTCCTAGCTGATTTTTCTTGAATAGATTACTTTGATTTTACCATCAGAGTCTATTCATATGGAAATGCCCAGAGAACAAAAGATTAGTTTTATTTACTAATAAAGCCTGAAATCTAGTGTAGTAAATGCTGCCCTGGCACTCCTAGGAACTGAAAATGAAATCCCAATTCACAATCCAGCTGACAGCAGAAGTTCCTTTTTTAACAGCTCCCCTTTTTCCTGTTGATTCTCTATTAATACTTTGTTTTCTCTGTTTTTTCTCTCAGATTCAGTATTGCTCTTTTTCTAACATTCTCTGTTTTCCCACAGTTCCACTTGTCAGTTTTGTATCTGCTTTTGTATTCTTTTCTGCTTTTGATGTCTGTCGACATCTTTGTGTTGAATTACACCATTTTTATTTAGTTATGTAAGGCTTAATAGCATTACTTTTTGCTTCAGTTAGACAATCATGTGTTTGCAATGACGGCAAATATAGAGTGAGAATGCAAACAAAAGAACATAAAATTTGGTAAATGTAGTGTGATAGGGCGTGTTTGACAGGTCAGCTTGTGGTAATGATGAGAGTAAAACTGGGCCTATATCACGATTGGACTGGCCAGTTCTGATCCAGACAGAGAAAACGAGTTAGCTGAAATTGATATGAAAACGAGAAGGTGCCCTGTATCTAGAACACAGATGAGGTGCTTTTCCTCATGTTTATGTTGAATGTTGTTATAACATTGGAATTTGGTTAATTATTGTCACTTGTATCAGGGTACAGTGAAAAACTTGTCTTGCATACCATTCCTACAGATCAATTCATTACAGATCAATCCATTTGAGGTAGTATAAGGTAAAACAATACAGAATGCAGAATAAAATGTCAGAGCTACAGAGAAAGTGCAGTGCAGATAGACAGTAAAGTGCAAGGTCATAATGTGGTAGATTGTGAGGTCAAGAGTGCATCTTATCATATTAGGGAATTGTTCAATAGTCTTATAACAATGGGATGGAAGCTGTCCATGAGTCTGGTGGTATGTATTTTCAGGCTTTTATATTTTCTGCCCAATGGGAGAGGGGAGAAGAGAGAATGTCCAGGTGGGTGGGGGTCTTTGATTATGTTGGCTGCTTTATCAAGGCAGTAAGAAGTGCAGACAAAGTCTGTGGAGGGGAGGCTGGTTTCGGTGACGTGCTGAGCTGTGTCCACAACTCTCTGCAGTTTCTTGCAGTCATGGGCAGAGCAGTTACCATACCCAGCCGTGATGTATCCAGATAGGATGCTTTCTGTGGTGCACCGATTAAAAATTGGTGAGGGTCAAAAGAGATATCCCAAATTTCTTTAACCTCCTGAGGAAGTAGAGGCGCTGGTGAGCTTTCTTGACCGTGGCATCTATTGGTTGGACCAGGACAGGCTATTGGTGATGTTCATTCCTGGAACCTCCCAACCCTCTTGATGGCACCATTGATCTAGACAGGAAAATGTGCACCACCCACTTTCCTGAAGTCAATAACCAGCTCTTTTGTTTTGAAGGAAAGGTTGTTGTTATGACACCATATCACTAAGCTCTCTATCTGCTTCTTGTACGGCGACTCATTGTTGTTTGAGATATGGCCACCACGGTGGTATCATCTGCAAACTTGTAGATGGAGTTACAGCAGAATATGGCCACACAGTCATGAGTGTATTGGGAGTAGAGTAGGGGGCTGAGGACGCAGCCTTGTGGGGCACCAGTGTTGGGAGTAATCATACAGGAGGTGTTGCTGCCTATCCTTAGTGATTACAGTCTATTAGTCAGAAAGTCGAGGATTCAGTTGCAAAGGGAGGTGTTGAGTCCCAGGTCTAGGAGTTTGGTGATAAGTTTGCTTGGAATTATAGTACTGAAGGCAGAGCTGTAGTTAATAAACAATAGTCTAACATAGGTGTCTTTACTGTCCAGATACTTCAAAGATGAATGTAGGGCCAGGGAGATGGCGTCTGCTGTAGACCTGTGTTGGTGGTAGGTGAATTGCAGTGGGTTGAGGTTTTCTGGGAGGGTGGAGTGAGTGCGTGCCTCCCAAAGCACTTCATGATGGTGGATGTAATAGCCACCAGGCGATAGTCATAAAGGCACATTACCTTGTTTTTCTTAGGTACTGGGATGATAGTGGTCTTAAAGCAGATTGAAGCAGTGCAGGAGGCCACAGACAGATAGGTCAGAGTTGGATGGAGAACTGAGATGGTAGGCAACAGGAACCTCAGGATTGCCTCATGGACTAAATGCAGGTACTTGGCAAAGTGATCACACAATCTGTCTTTGTATTCTTCAGCGTAGAGGAGATCACATTGTGAATAGTAAATGCAGTGCACTGGATTGGAAGAAGTGCAGATGAATCACTTCTTCACTTGGAAGGGTTGTTTGGCCTGACTGGATGGCCTCCTTTACAGCTCACCTCCATGGCAAACCTGGCCTCACCTTATCAGAGGTATTTCCTTTGTCCTATCTCCAACTTAAAGCCAACTTTCCTCTCTTTCCCAGTTCTGAAGTGTTCCACCTAAATTATTGACTTTGTTTCCATTTCTGTTGATGATGGCTGATTTGCTGTGCGTTTCCTGCAATTTCTGTTTTGATTTTGGATATCCAGCATTTGCAGTTTTTTTAAAATTATTAAGAATTATATTCACTTCCATATGGGAAATGAAGAGCATAACGGGGGTGGCATCCTAATTGCTCATCCTCTTTGAGCAGTCATGAGCTGGGGATTTGCAGGAATTGGTGAGGATGTTGCTTTTTTTTTGAAGGGTGTCTTGAGCATATCGTTGAGTTTTTAAAAAAAATCTGTCCATCTGAAAATCTTAATTAGGTGCTGAGCAAGCGGACATTTTTCCCGGCAGGTTGTTATTGTAGATTAGGCCTGAGTGCATTCAGCAACAGAAATGGAAGAGCTTGCAAGCAAGTCTCTCTACTGGGAAGATTGTGTAACAGAGAGACTAAGATAGGGAAAAATGAATGGGAAGTATACATCTTTAACAAAAAAAGGTTGTTACATTTTCAAAAATCTTCTGCAAATAACTTAAATCAAACACAAAAATATTACAAAGCAATTTTTCAAAGTACTATAGCAGAATTATATTGATCTGTTATGTCTGCCAGTTGCAGCATATTGCTATGATGTGCCATGGTGAGAGATTTTCACCTCAACTATGCTGCTAAGTTTCAGGGAGAAACTGCTGCTTACACTAAAAGGGACAATCTGAGCACATGCTGTTCCTCTGCAATAACTTGTGAACATTTGTAAGAGTTCTGAGATCAGATTGGTTACCCCTTGCAGATGAAAAATAATATATGAACTTAAAACTAGGGATGAAAGTTAAATATTTTCTCCAGTTTGGATATGTTTTGATGAACCTCTTTGAGAGATCAAACATTGAATAGTTGATCATTCCCAGAATGTTTATAGCTGTTTTAGATGCCTCTTCTGGAAAACCTGTAAATAGTCTAGGATGGGTTTGGGGAGAAATCACTGTTCAATATTTTGTTCTAATATAACAAATAGAATGAATTAGTCTGTGTCTTACTGGTTAGTGATCAACTTTGAACTTTGGGGAGGGGAAGGTAATTAACAATCAAGAGAATTAGTAAAAAAAAACTCCCAATTCGCCTGATATTTTACATTTGGATGGTGTTTGCAAAATTTCATGCATTTGAAAGGGAAGTTACAACTAGCAACTTATCGGTTTATCACAGAGCATTTTCTACAAAAGAAATTTGCAAGGAGACAATCATTTTGTTGGCAGCAGATGTGAGTTAATTTTACTTAAGAGTTGGTCTTTCACGTAAATGAAAAATTGTTCAGAGCTTACTGTCATTTGAGATGTTCTTTGTATTCTGTTGGAGTGAACGATACCTTGAGTTTTGGTACATTCTTTTAATAACTCTAGTACGCAGTACATGACCTGCCAGTCATTAAATAATGTGTGCATAAATACATTTTTTATTCATATCCAAATAAATATCCATCAAGATTACATTAATCTCATCACTTATTCAGAAAACACTGCAAATAATTCTTGATATATTATATTTCAAAAAAAACCAAAACAAAGCGAGATTTCAAATTTACAGCAATGAAATACGCTTAGAGAGCATTTGGCTTTTTTATTAATAGACAAAAATAATGCTATATTGAGCTACTAAACAAAGAGATTTCATGACAGATTATAAACTTGCACATCCAGTAGGATCACCCTACAAATTCCAAAGAAGAGGATAATCCAGTTGGAGAGCCAGTATGTTTGGAAATGAATGAAATCAACCATAAATCAGAACCTGCTGAAATATTTGACTAAAATTAAATAGGAATTGAAAGAACTAAACTAAAGGAACTACTATGTCTTTCAACATGTTGCAACATATATTACAAATGGGGAATTTGTTACACAGGTAGTGAGAATGAATAATAGTAATCCCATTTGAAAATGGAAATGTATCAGCAATTTTGTTTGTTCTTGATTTTAAGGTTTTTCCATACATCTTTTGCTGTTTCGTTAATTGGGGAAAACAACTTCTGTGCCTAGAATGCAGAGCAACCAGCCCTTTTAGCTGATCATTGGCATGCTCATGGGACCACAGCTATTGACCCATCCATTTTTTTTCTAATTTCTGGTAGAGGAGTACCACATCCTCTGCCTGGTAACAATACGTTGGAATACACCAGTGTTCTACTGCACTGAGATTTTTTTTGTATAGTTAACGCATAACTAATCAAATTGAGGTTATATAACCTTTTCTTCTGACCCTTGATCTGTGCAGAGTTTGTGCCTGAATTCAGCACAATAGTTTTTCCAATTCTTTGACAAGAGTGTCTTGCATTGATATGGAATTAAATTAACTTTTTTTAACACGCATTGAATTGAGACTAAACTGACTTTAACCTGTCATTAATCTGCTTTTGTACTTGAAGTAAATGTTAGTGTTTTGCACATTATACCCTTATTTTGAAATTAAAGACAGATATTAATCCTCTTTAATGTGTATGCGAACTGCCTGTGACCTTAATATAGCAACTAAAAATGTGGATTTGTGTGATATGTTTTTGATTAAAAAGACAGATCAATGTACAGACTAATTAATCAAATAATTTATCTGCATCTTAGAGCTATATCTCAGTGAGTCAAAATATTTCAGACATTTCTGTATTGACAGTATTGTTGATTGGAATTTCTTCATTTGGAATAATATAATTAAAAATTTGTGTCATCAGTTGTTTCCCAATGATCCCACATTCAAATGCAAATATTGCAATTGTCAGGTGAGCAGATTTCATTTCCACCATGTAATATGGCAGTAGCCTGATTAGTTTAAATTATGCAGTCTACGGTAAGAATCTAACAAAGGAAAGAATTAGTTAATTATTGCTGAGTTTCAGCACTGTCAAAATTGGTTTTGTAAGAGCATTTCATAAATTTCTCAAAAAAACTAATCAAAATAAATTTAGTTGTATAAACCAATATTTGTTTTGAATTTTCTGGTTTAGGTAGCTGATGTTGCCTAAAATCATTGTTATAGCTTTTCCAGTGACTTTATTGATAACTTATTGCATATGGTATAGAATTGTCCAGTCTTTGGAATCCGGCTACACTTCATTGTTGTGACTTTTGGCTTAAATGAAATATGTTCGAGCAGTAGAAGTAACCTCCCAATGGGCTTGAATCCAAAATAATTTTTGCAATTCTTTCAAAGATCATGGATATTGTCTGTATGTAGGATTCTGAAACCCCATCCCCTGGAATACATTTTTTTCTTGTCCCTCCATTTTGATATCAGCAGGGTACTATAGTGTGCATATGATATATGGGAAATTTTTAATGGATTTCTTATTCAAATCATCCTATTTCCAAACCCCCCCCCCCCCAAAAAAAACACCACCAGTGCCACCATCACCACCCTGCTACCATACATAACTAGCATTTTTGTGGTTCTTAACAATTGCCTTATCATGGAGTGGTAGCTAAATCAGTATTTACAAATTCAAAATTATTTTATTGTTATTTTAAAATTGACTTAAGGATGTCTGGAAAAATGAGAACCCCTCTTTCCTGGGGATGGCCTGTATACCTTTTGAATTAAAACCAATACGTTCAGTCCTTTTTTAAAAATTAAGAGTTCTAAAGCATTCTTAATATTCAATTTGTTCCACAATTTTGATTCACTATTATTTTGCATTTAAAATAATCAGAACAAATAAATTGCTCAGATGTGCAATTTTACAATTCCCACCAATGGTTGTTTACTTGCTTTTCCTTCTAGTAATTAAGCTCATGTTTTCATGTTTCTTTTTATGAACAGGGCAATAGTATTTTG
This sequence comes from Rhina ancylostomus, assembly GCA_030265395.1. NCBI lineage: Eukaryota > Metazoa > Chordata > Chondrichthyes > Rhinopristiformes > Rhinidae > Rhina > Rhina ancylostomus. The sequence goes on along the minus strand of JARFYF010000017.1, from coordinate 20,611,897 downwards.
AAATACTTTAATAGAGCTGTGGAACTGAGTGACATTGGAGAAAGAATGGTCAACCTGCCAGCCAGGAGCATTTTATGCATTTCAGTTCTCTGCAAGATAGTTAGTAAGCTTCCTAGCAAAAAAAAACCATAGAGTCTGGACGAAGACATTTTGTTCATGGGATGATATGGTGAAAATCTAATGGGATAAAAAATGATAAAAATACATTTAACTTGATGATAAAAATACATTTAGCTTTGATGTAAATATATTAATCTTCTGATTCAGACTTTCATTTTAAGCACATCTTTCTGAACATCCCAGTTATGACCCTTATGACAAACATTATTCAAAATGTACATAAAATGTAATCAATTATGCATGCAGAGTTAATGTTTGAAGTATGGTTTTGACACAATTTAATGTAAATATTTAAAATATTCATCCCTATATCATTGCTTTAACGTCAGCCTTTAAGATTTGTAATTATACTTTATAGCATTCTTGAGACCAAGCTATTGTTAATTTATTAACTGAAAAACATTAGAGATTTATGGACATTTTTCATGTAATATTGTGGCTGTCTACTGTTGTCAGGCGGCCATCAGTAGTCGCAATCCTAAATATAACTGAGAGAGAGAGAGCGTGCATGCAGCAGACTCTGATTTACCAAATTGAATAGAAACAATATCTCTCACAAAAATTGCTGGGGGATCTGTCTGGCTTTTTCTTGGAGAACATAATTGTTCTGGTGACTTTCATCTTGGTTTTGATAGATTCCTTTAATGCAGTACCTCCTCCCCTCTTTTTCCCCCTCTCTCAAGTGAATGAAATAATAGCCTGCCATTTCTGGGCAAGAGAGATAACAGTAATATTCTCTGATTCTATAGTCACCCAATACTGAATATAAAACACTACAGTCCCTTTTTGAACTGTTTTTTGGAGAAGGTCACCTATAGGGGTCACTGATGCAATACCAAATTATGATGCATTAAAAATGTGCAATAATTGCAAACCAAATGTGTTTTGTAGATTTGCGGCTAAGTTCATTCATTTATCAAGGATGTTCAGTTAACCAGACATTCTCACAAATATGAATACAAGATCTATATTTTGTAGAAATCCTTCACCTGTATGCATGAAAAGAAAAATAATATTCCTTTATTATAAAGCTATCAGAGTTGCTAAAATGGAAAACCTAGCAATATGCATTGCAGAATATTGTGCAAGTGATAAAAATGTGACTTGTAATTATTGCAAATTGTAAGGCAAATTATTCCAGTTCATCAGTTAATAAATCAACAGTGGTGAATTAGATAAGAAACCGGTTCTAGATTTTCACTTTTCCTTTACTTAGAGAACATAGTAGTGACTGACAAGTTATGAAGGCCTTCCTTGTTCAAAAAGATGACACTGAATGGTTAGATGCCAT
>JARFYF010000017.1:20598605-20610463 GCA_030265395.1 Rhina ancylostomus | reverse complement strand
CTTTTATAATCTGTAACTGGCATTCAACTTGGCGGGGCGGGGGGGGGGTGTGTTGATGGGCTTTCTTCATCAGAATTTATTTTTCATGGAGCTTGATTTAACTTGGACCTATTTTATGCTGTTTTCCTTGTTTTTTGTTTCCTGCTTCATTTTCCAATGTATTATCTATTCTGTAATCCATTTGTGAGAATAAAAAATAAGCATTACAAGTGTGCATGTGAGTTACATGTGCACCTTGCCACCACTAACTGACTATATTCTGTTTGATTATACACTGCTAGTAACAATTAGTGGAACCAGTAATCAACCCTAAAGTCTTTTTGAAACCATAAATTGGTGTCACTGTGTTCACTGAACAATTGTTAGGTATGCTAATCTTTAGCTGCTTTCATTTAGCATGGTCTTGGAAAAATAACTAAGGCTTTAATTCTTAAATGCATTTTGGACATACATTTGTGGAGTTTCATGCTGTATTTAGTCATATTTTTCTATAATTTCCATAATATATTCTGGTTACTTTATTTAAACATAGTAAAAGTAACATGCTTTTTAAAATCTTTTTAACACTGAAAAACCTAAAATTCAAAACATTAATGTTTGATAAGGTAAAATGAAATAATAGTGATGTAAAGTTTGGCACGTTACTTCCTGTTACTTTTGATGGTTAAAATGTCTTTGTATCTTCGTTTTCTCCTACCTTATTAGTTAATGGGCTTCCCAGTTCTAGTCACTACACCCTGAAATTACTTGGTCTGAGTACAGAGGGCCTGAATTGCTGGCCCAACGTGTCCAAGACTCCAGCTGAGGCAGGCCCTCTAATGTTGAACTGAAGCAGTCACTTTCCTGTATGTCTTTGACAGCTGGCAAAGCTCGAGGTGAAACTTTACTGGCTGGCAAGACCGTAAGGATTTTTACATGTTTCTGAAAGATTATTTGCAGCATTTTCTGTTTTATTTCAGACTTTCAGCATCTGCAGTATCATGATTTAAAGAAAATCAACCAATTGCACAAAAATAATTAAAAATAATTTCTTTCTCCTTCCCTGCAACCCTGCATTCGCTTGAAGTTAGTGAATTCATGGATCGTGAGCCAGGTCTAAGATCCAAGAATAGATTTCCCCAGTTTAAATAATGTAAATTTTGAGGGGCAGATGCAGCACTCAGTATCATTCGGTATCTTTGAGACTTCTTCAGTGCATAAGTCCTGGATTTGGTGCCATCTAAATGGGAAAGTAATACAAATCTGTTCAGAGCTCCTCGCATTTGGTGGAAAAATCCAGGCCATTGAATTTTTTGAAGTCTTGTGTTGTCTTATGCAATGGACTGAATTCAGTTGGCTGCCCCGAATGGAAGGTTTGACTTTAAGATTTTAAGATCCACAAGAAGAGTTCCACTTCAAAATTTCTTCCTCTTTTCATTGACTTCCCTCAAATTATTTCATGTCCTCGGGTACACTTATAAGGGTAATGGTAGACCCCTCAGCATGTAAACTAAGTGGCTACATCATGTGCTTGCTCAGAATATATATGTTGAGTAGTGGAGACATTACTCATGAGTTGGTTCTCTTGTTCAATGTGGACTAGAAGAGGAATGGCGTGGGGTGGTCTTTGGTTGTGATAAGGAATTGAGCAACTGAGTATTTCTTCCAACTTCTGACTTTTCTTTAACATAGGGCAGCTGACGCCAACTGTATTATCTTTATTGCCAGTCTTCCCAATAATTGGTTGGACCATTACCTTTTAGGGTTGTCTGGGACCTTTATTCATTCTTATCAACCTGAAGGCTTCAGTCAATTGACATACCAAGCCATCAGAAAGCAAGCAAGCTTTACAGGTTTAGCAGTATTCTATGATAATATAAAATTCTGACTTGTTAGATTTTTTTTGTTTCACCTTGCACCATAACCTGACATCCTGAATTCAACTAGAGAGGTTAAAAGAATACTGATGAAGTGATGCCATCAACAAAAAAAAGACATACCCAACGTTAGTGTGCTCCCTTCAGTTTTGATATTGTTACTGGCAATGAAGTACATTGAAAGACATTTTGTTCAATACATAAAGCTCATTAAACTATTTATTTTTGTGTTGACACAGCAATTTGTACCTATTAGTTGAGTTATTGTGCAGAAAGTGTCTAGCAACTTTAACAAAATGAGGTTCATAAATAAATCAAAGTAAAATTATATTTTTTTATAAATTGGGTCAGTATTTGGTACAGTATGAATGAAAGCTTAGTTACGAAACTTTAGGTTTCTTTTGCATTACACAAAATATTAAATTTGTAACTGATCATTAAGTGTTTGAACATTGAATTTTCTAATTAAAGCCATACCCAGTTGATTTATCAATAACACTTCATTAAAATTCCTGAATACTTTCTTCAGTAGGAATGTAGTAAAAAATAGTGTTGGTTTAATAGGCTGTGTAAAATGCACAATAGCCTTCATTGGAAGAATTGTGTGAAAAAAGTCAGTGAATATAATTCTCTTCAACCTTTGACTGATACAATGACAGATGTGACTTTTTATCTGGCTAGGCTTGCCCTATATTAAGAATTTCTGGTGTGTGATCCAATTAAAAAGAAGAGGTATGTATTCGTGCAGTAGTTTTCATTTCCCTTGTAGACTATCCCAAAGCATTTTGTGCCCAATGAAGTATTTTTTTCAACTGTAGTTACATTTGCAGTGTAAGAAATCAATCAACAGACTCCAACAAACAGCAACGTGTTTATGTCCAGTAAACAAGTAAATCATTCTCAATCCCAAGGGACAGCCAAGGAAGAACAAGAAGATGATTATAACCAGATAAGCTTTTCTTTAGAAATGTTGATTGAAGATCAATTATTGGCCACAGAACTGGGGCTAATAATGTTTCTGTGATATTCTTTATCTACATCTGAAAGTGCAGACCTATGCTTAATAGCTCATACAAGAGATGGCACCTCTGACAGCACAGCATTTCTTCAATACTAGATACTTTCATGTTCACCTCCTGGAGAGAATGGAACTTGAAACTAGAACCTCTCGTCATGAGGGGCAAGAGAGCTATAAAGTTAATCACCACTATCACAGCCAAAGATCCATCTGGATGAGTTCAAATGTGATAGCTTATCACTTAATTGGCAATATAACTGCAAATAACCTAACCAGTTGCCTCTATGGATAATTTGCTTAGGCAGAATGATGATTGCATTTCTTTGTGTCTGATGCATTCCTCAGCAGATCTGGGCATATTCACTGGTAATGTGATAGGATAGAATTTTCCATGTGAAATGTGGAGTTAACATATATGTAATATATTTTCACATCTAATTATGGTTATTAAATGTGTTAATACCTAAAAAAGAACAATAACAACAGGAATGTGGTGTCAAGTGTATGTCAACTCACCATCTTGAATGTTCTTATCTTTGGTATGTAAGATAAAGTGTTATCAACTGTACAAGCCCAGTAACAAAATCCAGACACAAAGGTATTACAGACTAAATAATCTGAAAATATCCCAATTACGTGCAATTGGTTCTCTTGTGAGACTAATAAGATATTTTCAAAGGCTGTGATATGATTATGTGTTCCTACAGAAAAATGTTGAGAATTAGAAAAATAGTGCAAGTCATCCTGAATAGCACTGTTTTACTTTAGACTATAACGCGTTAAGCTACTAGCTGGTAAACAAAAAGTTCAGGACTAATGTCGAGTTTGGGATTGATGTCCGAATGTAGTTGTTTTTTAAAAATTTTTTTAAAAAAAAGATTAAAGGAAACAACTGCAGTCGGACATCAATTTGGGGAGAATTTTGATGGTAAAAATATCAGAGTACTTAAAGAAGTAGTAGATGTTTTGGGAGAGATCATGATGGGAATATAGGCTTGATCAACTAAATGCTCTTTTTAATTTGTCTTGGTGAGCATAGAGAATGAAAAGTATAACTTTGGAGAGTTGTACTGAACTTCAGGTAGGTTGCAACCAAGATATGCACAACATGAAGAAATGCAAGGTAATGAAACTTAAAATATTAAATTAGAGATTATGATAGATGAAGCAAAAATACTATGAATACCAGAACTTGGAAGTCAAAGCAGAAAGCACTGGTAGTACTCAACAGGTTAAGCAGCATCTATGAAGAGATGAACAAGTTACATACTCAGTGCAGGTGATAGATCATAGACTCCATCTGACCTGAGCTGCTGAATACTTACATTTCTTATTGTTTTGGTACTGAGATACATGGAAGTGATTATTATCCCCATTAATTTACACTACCATTGGTGTTGCAAATGAGACATCCTACAAGTTTTATGTATTGAGGGTAATAAGCATCTTTAATAAAGACGTGGAGGGGAAAAAGATGGGATCGGTTGTACACGACATTAATTCATAGCTTGATACTAGTGCAAAACAAATATTTAGATTGTGATGCAATCTAATTTTCTAATTATTTGAACAATGCCTACAAACACGTCTTTACAAACAAGCAATATATAAAAATCTTGTCAGCATGCATATCCTATGTTAGCAATTTCATTATAAATTCCTATGTCCACATTGATAATGGAAACTGGCTATGTAAACTGCTGTGTTGTAATTACACCTTTCTTCCAGCAATACTGCTGGAACACCTCAATTTTGCATTTTCTGAGTCTGTACTTCACGGAAACTCCTTTTGAGCTAATATTTGTATTACAGGTTTTCATGAGCTGTAACAGAGGGAAGATTGCTATTGCCCATTAGCTGTAATAAAACCCTATGCCTTTTTATTATTGAAACAGGTATATGATTACACAATAGTACATTAAGAATCCTCTTAATAGGTTTTCTCTTTTTAACCTTTTATCATTCTTAGGCTGTAACCAATTTGGTGGCTGAGATTGTCCATCTGAACAATATTTACTGACCAGTTGTTTTCTATTTTTGGTATTATGCTAGCCATTTACTTATTCCGTTATCCATATTGAAATTGAACAGGAAAACAAAAAAAACTGCAGACACTTGATAGACAAGATAATTTAATGTAAATGAAAAGAGCAGCCTAATTTGTGTTTTGAACAGGAACTGCAAACTGGAAAAGAAAATTGCCTTATGCAGCTATTCATGTAAATGGCTATTATTATAAACACTTTGAACCCAGTAATTAAAGGTGATTTGCCTTGTCTAATTTATACTTTTTCTCTCTCCCTTTCTGTTTTAATTTGAAATGAAGAAATATTCCTTATCATTTTGTAATTATTTTGTAGGTCAGTCAAGATCTATACCCCTGGGCGGAGGGAACCAGGAACACCAGTGACACCACGCCATACACCAGCACGCTTTGGACTTTGATTGCTTTTTTAAAAACTTTTGTACAAAAGCTGTCCAAATATTCATGTCTTTAAATTTATATTTGTATATTATAAGTGAGAGATAAAATTAGTCTACATTTTTCTATTTCTTTAGCAAAACAGAAATTGTGGCTGTTGTGTGGTGTGTAGGTTTTTTCCATTTTGTTAAAGTACTAATGATGAGTAAATTCAAGTTTATCATCACCATGGAATGAATTCAAGTAGGTGTGACAGCAGTCTTGTTGCAGTCATCATGAAATTTGAGCAGTTGATCTGTGCCCAGAATAGAGCCAACTAACTTTTTTTCTATGTATATATGTAACTTGTGCATTCCAATGGATATTTGAGTTATTAATTTTTATGCTGGAATTGTTTCATTGTTCATATGTTACACATTTTCACACTGCTTAGTTCTGTATTTTTTTTTAAAAAGTTCTTGAAATTTTGTTTCTAGATTAAAGTTGATAGTGAGATGACATCATGCAAGGTATTATCAATTGTAATAATCTAAAACATTACCTTAAGGGGAATAAGTGTACAAGAGATTTCTAGCTGGACTGCATTTTAATGCATCTTCATCTACAAGAGATCCTCTTCTTAACCAACCAACAAGCTCTCTTAAAAGGAAAGGAAATGAGCAGTCCTCAATACCTTAGAATCAACTGAAAGAACTTATCACAAGGGAGAATACTGGACCAAACTTGGATCTGAGAGTAGAGAATAAATGGTATTTTCCAAGTTTGTGCAGCTGAAACATATTGCACAGACAGTGAGATCTATTAGATATGCTGTATTATATTGTTTCTTAGACATCTTTTGTTTAAGCAGCCAAAATTTACTTGCATTCCAGTTTTTTTTCCTGCTCTTAAATTTGTCAAGCCAGGCATGTTTTTGTGTGTCAATATTATGTGAAATGTTCTTTGAATGTAGTTTTACAAGAGAGATATAGCTTTATGCTTTATTAACAAAATGAAGCTGGCTTTCAATTTATAATTTGGAGGATTTAAAAATAAAACAGAAAATGCTGGAAACACTCAGCAGGTTAGATAACACCCCTGGAGAGAGAAACATTGTTAACATTTCAAATCATTAACTTTTCATCGGAACAGGGATTCCTGAAGAGATAAAAATAGTTTTAAGATTGGAAAAAGGTGGGGAGGAAAAGACTAACTGGAAAAGCTGGAGAGCTATATAACAATATATAATGGATAAATAACAATAAGGGTAATAGGGCAGGGTAACAAAAGCAGATAGCTGAACTGAAATGTTAACTATATTTTTCTTTTCATTGGTGCTGCCTGTCAGGTGAGCATTTCTTGAATTTTCTGTTCTTACTTCAGATTTCATGCACTCTCTGTATTTTGCTTTTGAGAGTTTGTACCCTAATTATATACTCTCAAAAGGTTTTCTGGCGGATTGTTCTGACACTGGAATTCAAAATGCTTGTTGTGATTTAAAAAGAAGCACGGCTAAAAATCTTGGAAACTTTTGTTTAAGTGTTTAATTTTTTAAACCTATTTGTACGTTCCTAAACCTACAGACAGTAAAATCTCTAGATACTTTTCAACTTCTAATTATTCCTCCCAAGAAATTAAAATTAGTTCTTTAAATATCCAACTTGAGGTTTATATTTTATTCCAATATTTATTACACAGTTTTAACCATAAACTGGATTGCATCCTCCTCTGACATGCTTATTTCTCTGAACCTACCTTCATAAATATGGGCTCTGAATGCCACAGTTAACCTGAGAGAAAATTATATTTGCTTGACTTTGTCATCAAATTTTAATCTTGCTGAGGTGGCCTTCATCCTCAGCCATTGTTCTCACCCAACGGAGCTTTGGTTTTGTGCTCCTCTGTGACATTGGCTTAAATTGTCCTCTGGCCAAAATTATCCTCAGAATCCCATTGAAATTCCATTTCAGTTAGCCTCCATTTGTACTGCTGTTGGCCTCATCACTGTTGTATTTTACAAACATCAAGGATTAATAAAGGCCATTACTTATTTTGTATAGTGCTGCAGCAGTTCATGCAGATGCCTAATAGTTGTAGAGACCCATGTTTGATCCTGATCTTGGGTGCTGTCTGTATGGAGTTAACACATTTTTCCTATGACTGCATGGGGTTTCTCCTAGGTTCTTTTGTTTCCTTCCACATGTCAAAGACATGCTGCTTAATTGGCTACCATAAATGATGTTAATTGGCTACTATAACTTGTCACCTATGTGAATGGGTGGCAGAAGAATCTGAGGTGGGATGGGAGCAGGAATTTGATGCTGGAGGAAAAATAGGATTAATGTAAGTGGGTGCTTGATGGTTGGCATAGGTGTTGTGAGCCAAAAGGCCTGTTTCCACACTATCAGTCAACCTATTTTTAACAAAACTTGAACTTATAATCTTCCATTCCTGGAAAATTCATAAGCTGAAACTAACTATGAAAGCAATACCAGTTTTAGAGAAGTTAGAGGTGAAAAAGAGTATGAGGTGGTATCATAGTCACAGTAATCAGAATTGATGATTATTGTACAGGTTGGCCAATAGCAATAACAATTAGCTGGTAAAATGAGCATAAATTCAGCAGCAGAGAGCATTAACTGTAGTAAAGAAACAGTGAAGAGCACCAATAAGCTGCCAGTTTTTGTGTCAACAAAAATACAGCTTTTTGCATATGGGTATCAGAAACTTTGTGTATGTTTGTGTGAATCAATTCTTCGATAAATGTAAAAATATTTTATTGTAAAATAAATCCCAGATCTTGTATTCAGAAACTGAGATTGTGAAAATGTGTGAGAATGTTTATCCAATAAACGTGGCATTGTTTTATTGGAAACAAAAATAACTATTGTACATGGTGTTAAATCAGAATTGTATTGACAAGGAATTTTTAACAAAATGGCTCTCTGATAGTGATGTGGGTTTGGGCCATTGCTTGAAAGGTTCAACATTCATGAATTAGTCACTAATATTATGTAAACATTAGACCATAACAAATGAGTATTTAAAAATCTTTTCTGATTTTGTTAATGGGCCATTGTTAATGATTTCCAATGTACCTGCATTTTTTTCCTCTCCAATATTTTAAATCTGCTCTGCATTTCTGTATGGTTGACAGTTTTTGTTCCTGTAGATTCTCTTTGTTTGTCTTTTATTGTGCAGCCATGTTGTCATTCTAGGAGTATGCGGTTTTGCTCCAGAGATATAGGCCAATGTTCCGAAGCGTGCCAGGTGAACTTATCAGAATGGACAAATGATTAAGAGAACTTATGCTGGTGCATCTGAAGAAACCAGGTGAATGAAAATGGGGGCTTGTCTCTAGTAGCATTTCTGTAGAAGGTTGATGCCGAGTGTTTGCCAGCACTTGGCTCTTGGGACCCTTTCGGAGTGCAGTTGTCAGGGAGCAGGTTATTTGGAGTGGTGGGCTGAACTGACCAAAACCAGATTTTCTTTGAGTTTAGAGATATTGACCACATCCTATTGATGGTTTTGATCAATTTACATCTTGGCTTTTGAACACTAGCTCACATCAGTAAAATGAAATAAAATCTGGAGAATATTGCCTTCAGAAGTGAAGCCAGGATTGATGGAGGAATTGAAAGGTGGCAGGATTTCTTACAAACTCTGCAGTGCTCAACACCAGCAGGAGGATCTTGGAGGAGAGCCATGGAGAGTTGATTTCTTTAGAACAAAGGAGGCTGAGGTGAGGTTTAATGTAGGTTTATAAAATAGGGCTATCAATATGAATAGATAGGACCCTGCCCTTTCAACACTGGATCTTAATGGTGTGAATTTTGCTGAGCTTTTCTCTTAATGCTGCGAAGTTCACATCTTTCTTGTAAATGTAAATCCTGAACTTACCAAGCTATATTCAAATTCCCAACCATAGTTAACTATTGAACTCATAAAGTTGATGGACCAGGAGCTTGTGGGAATCTCCTTGTGACTTATGCTGTGGAATTTGGGCCAGCTTGTGGGAATCTCCTTGTGACTATGCTGTGGAATTTGGGCCAGCTTGTACTTGGAGAAGGATTTGCAAGCCTATTCATTTCAAAAGGGATTTTAGATCTGCAAGGAAGAAAATAAGAATAAGGTAAGTTACATTTTATAATGTCTATATTTTCATTATAAGATTTTTAGGTGAATTTTTTGATTTACATTTTCACATTTACCATTTTATTTTTAATAGTTTTTGAATGTTCCTAGAGCTGGTGGTACAGCTTTGCCATCATCAGCTTGACAGAGGATTTTACTCAGTGTGTTTCATTGTGACCTGATTACACAGTGCGAGGCCTTCATGCCACTTGGGTTTAGTGCTTCAGAAATAAATTTATCCTTCAGGATGCAAACAAGGTAACTGCATAGTATTGATGCATTTAAGTAGTGAGACCTTGGTCACCACACTCCAACCCTAATAATATTTCAGTGTTATCAATAATTGGAAGTGAGATTGGAGTCAACACCACAATACCAAGGAGTTATAGAAGTTGAGAAATTTGTTAAAGAACACTTTCAGTTGGAGCTTGTTTGAGATGCTGACCAAGGTGTAACTTCCAAAGTTGCCATCTTGAAAATTTTTGCTTAACAAAATTGCTTTTTAAGAAATTGACTGGTAATGCATAATTCTGAAATTAAAAAGTGCTGATCTCTAAATTGACAAATATTGCTAAAATCAATTATATAGATTCTTAGGTGATACTACAGATTGGTGTATTTCACAAGTGCAAAGGTATAAGGCAGGAGCTCAGATGAAGGTAGAGTGTTGACCAATGGAAATCAAAGGTTGAAAGGAGAGCTGGAAAATATGAGTGTTTTTTTCTGATATTCCTCCCAACATCTGACAGAATTCACTTTTATTCAGTGCCAGATCCTCAGTCACTGGAGAGTTAGCTACCACTAATACTAGCCTATGTCTTTATTATAGAACCAGTTACCAGGAACATTTTCTTAACCATGCAATACACAAGTCAACAAGTTAGCACACAACACATAGGTACAAAGCTGTCCAGCCATGAGACCCACCAAAGCATTGTTCTTTCTTTTATACTTAAGTGTTTTCTCTGATGACTTACAGAATGTGATTTTTACTCTCTTTATTTACTGTTATTCAGAACTTTATTCTGCTTTAGCTGATTATTAAATGAGCCTTAATTTCTGAGACTGTATCATTATCAGGAGATTAAATGCAAATATGTTGCCATCCATGGAATTGTTGGAAGCTTTAAAATGGGAATTAAGTCCTCCTTTATTCATAGTTTTAATCACAATTACTGGTTTTATTTCTGTATTTCTTTTGCTTCAGTTTGTTAATTGAGATGCTAACTGAAGGTTGGTTTTTAATACTTTTGGAGGAATTTATGTCTGGATTCTAACTTAATTTATGTTTTCAGTTATTACCGCATTCCCTACCCCAAGCTTGTCTCTGATTTCTGAGTTAATTAACATTTATAACTCAACCTGTTTATTTACATAATGCACAATGAATTTAAATCTCCGATCTAGGTCGTGGTTCAATTGCTTTTTTGATGTCTATTTATACATTGACTTATTCTTTGTGTGCATGGCCTGCTCTGTTTCTCATCTCTGTTAATCTTCATCTGTGCTCAATAATGAATTGAGAATACAGTGCAGTAACCTTCTTACTGGAAATTAAGTGTTCACACTCTTCAACATGTTTTACGTTGCATAAAAGTCCTTTGTTTCCAACTTCATCATTAATGTGAAAACTGTCCAGAGAGGCCAAATGACCTGGATCCCTTGGGGTGGGGGGAAACTTGGGGTCATCTTGTAAAGACTTTTGAAATAATGATAGATGCATAGTCTGTTTGCATGCGTGAGGAAGAGGAAATCAAGAGCCCTCAAGTATATAAAGCTAATCGAGAAGTCAAATTGGAGACTCAGAAGAAATTTATTTATGAAGTGGATAGTGACACTGTGGGTGGAATTCACTCCCATAGGAAGCAATTGAGGCAAATGGTGCAAATACATTTAAGGGGAACTAATACACATGGGAAAAGAGAATTATGCTGGGAGTTGAGTGAGCAATGGAAGTTGCTTGAGGTTAGATGGAAGGGACCTCAAGTAAAGCATAACCTGGTTGGACTGAATATCCTATGTGATTTTATACAAAAAAGCTTATTTAAGAATATGACCCCAGTTGTGACATTTTGTCCATTGTTTCCCCAAGTAAGTGTTGTAAACTCTTGTTATGTGTTTATATTGTCTTAATTTGTAATCATGCACCTTGATCTTTGTGATGATCAAATCTTATCATATTGATTTTATAGAGTAGGATTTACTCTTAGGGGCTGCAATATACATAGCACATAGAACAGTACTGCACAGTACTGGCCCTTCAGCCCATGATGTTGTCCTGGCCAATATAAACCCACTCCACGATCAATCTAATCCTTCCCTCCTGCATAGCCTTCATTTTTCTTATATCCATGTGCCTAAGAATCTCTTAGATGTCTCTATTGTATCAGCCTCTATTACCACCCATGGCAGTCCGTTTCAGGCACCCACCACTCTGTGTATATAAAAG
>JARFYF010000017.1:20494865-20505178 GCA_030265395.1 Rhina ancylostomus | reverse complement strand
CCTGGGGGATTGGCCCTGAGGACTCACCTTTGTCCTTGACCTCGGACTATTGGCCTGGCCAGGTCACCCAGGTAACTGGGGGGATCCACCCCCCTCTAGCTCCATAAAAGCCCACACATTAGCTCTATTCGGCCTCTTTTGCTGGTGACACCAGGGCCGAGGCCCGTATAGGTAAGAGTGCACCGTTCTTGGGGTTTAGACGTGGCGAGTAGATTCCCCGTAGCTTAGAGCCTTACTTGTATAGATCAGGAGACTCAAATATAGTATTGTGCCCCTTTTCCGACCGTTAATCGTGTGTGTGTCTGAGTGCGAATGTATGTTTCACTCCCTGATGCGACGCCCCCCCGTGTGTCTCACGGGTATCCAAGTGCATGTGTGAGTGAGTGTACATCCACTCCCGTCCATCCGATCCCACGTTCCGCATTTGGAGCCTGTAATAAAGTTCTTCTTGTTAGTAAATCAGACTGTGTCCAGAATCCTTAATACTCCCAAGACCCACACAAACCATTTCCGGGAACATGTAGTAATAAATATTCAGTGAATAACATACTCAAAATTCACTTTTGGTTTTAATTAATATCAAATTCTTTTCACATCCAGATTTTGTTGTAAATTATTGTAAGTGAATGAATGTGGCACTATGATCTATAGCCAATAGCTAGAGATGGTGCAGGAACGATTCACAAAGATGTTGTTGAGAACAGAGGGTTTTACATATAAGGACAGATTCAGTAGGCTGGAACTGTTTTTCCTGGAACGAAGGAGGCTGAGGTTTATAAAATCATGAGAAGCTTAGATAAGGTGGATTGTCACTATCATTTTCCCAGGGTAGGGGAGTCTAAAACTAAGAGGGCATAGGATTAAAATGAGGATAAGATTTAAAGGGGACTGGAGAGGCAAGTTTCTCCACACAGAGGGTGGTGGATCTACAGAACTTGTAAAAGTAGCTGGAAAGGGTTAATAATGTACAGCTGTTATTGCTTCAACTATGGTGTGACTATAGTTATAGCTGCAAGATGTGCAGGTGCTTGGGTGAAACAAAGAAGTGCTTAAGGCATATCTTGTTTTGCTAAAGTTTGCTGTGAGCAACTGCCCAAGTATGCGCAATTCCGCATGTAGGCATCTTTAGATTAAGTATAAAAGGAGGGACACAAACATGTAAATCTCTGAGTGGGGATGAGTTCAGGTTACACCGTTTACCCTTTCTCTGTATCCCTCACTCCCACTAGCGTTAAATAATAAAGTGCTTATTGTACACTCCTTGGTTCTGTTGTTGTCTGCTTTATTATAGCACAGATCGACTTTCACAAACTAGCTGCTGAGAAAGTGGTAGAGGCAGGTACAATTACAAGGTATTAAAAGACACTTACACAGGTATATGGATGGTAAAGGTTTAGAAGGAGACAGTTTAGAGGAATATGGGCCAAATGCAGGTGAAACTAGCTGAGGAAGACCCCTTAGCATGGACAAGTTGGGCCAAAGGGGCTGTTTCTGTGCTGTACAACTCTATGAATGTAATTATTATGAAGAATTCTGCAACAATTTCACTGAAACTAGGTTTTGATACAGAATATCAAAATAATATATTTTCAGATTAACAAGAATGATGAGAACATATTTATATGAGCAGGGTGTTAAATTTTATGCATTATGTTTTCACAACAGGAGAAATTTACTCAAACATAGCTTCATTCTATCTAGAAAGTATGTTGTTTGGTTTATCCCAACGAAGGGGTTAATTTGTTTCATTTCAGGAACCTAACCTAAATATATTCAGATCTATTCTACAGATTAAGATAATCATTTTTTCAATTAAATGTAAATCTCTCTCAAGAGAACATTTGGTTGAAGAGCATAAGTTTTCATTATTGACATTTACATCTATATGTTTAACCTTTAGCAACCTGTTCAAACATAAATCTAATATTAGTGACATTGAGTGCACAATAGCAGTTATTGGTAATTCTAGGCTGTTATCAATATCAAAGTAATAGATGCAAATAAATATTTCTGCATAAATAAGTGTTATTACAATTATTAATGCAATGACAAATGTGAATTCTGTGAAGGTCAAGGAATTGGTGGGAGAGCAAGTATATCTGTAGAATAGAGTACATGTAGCCCCATAAACAACTCTAGAGTGAATATTGTTCAGCATCAGAAACTTACAATGTGTAGTGACAAAGACTTCCAGCAACTATTTGCTGGGGTGGGCCCTCTTAAAGAAAGAAATTACAGTGGAATTGGGAACATGAAGTAGTGACCTCATCTACCTGCACTACACTTACTCTATAAATGTAACACTTTTATCTGCATTCTGTTTTTATTTCCTTTTGTACTACCTCAATGTACTTATGTATGGAAATATTCTGTCTGGATGGCATTGCAAACAAAAGCTTTTCCACTGTATCTTGGTACATGACAATAATAAACCAATCACCAATTTGCACAGATGTTGATGGAAGCAGCATAGTGGAGGGGTTGAGAATTATTTGAAAGGCAGAATGCAAGAAAAAAAAATTAATGGTGCTAAATTGGAAACAGCTTGGAATGGGCATGGAGATGGCAAAGCATGATCAACATGCCAGTTGCTTCTAAGATTGGCAGTGTGGCAATATTGCGCTGTCTGGGTATGATTGTTGGGTATAGCCAAAGTCAGTTGTGCTGTTCATTGGCTGACAACTTAGTAGGAAGCCCAAGTATCTTCAGTGGCTAGCATCTCTTAAAATTGGCCTCGATCATTTAATTTGCCTGCACTTGTTAAAATGGATGTGCACTGCAGCTGTAGCATGTACTGGTTGGTGTTCTAGAATTTATTCCGATCGGGGAGAATTTGAAGAACTGCACCACAAATGCTCAATGGATTTTGTTTGCATCATCTCATGACATCCAGTGCAATATTGCCACACACAAGACGACAGCTGGATAATGATGACAATCAATGCCAGCAGCCAAGCCCCGAGAACCTCGATGCACTCATGCAAATTTTCAATTAATTCATACATGGATATGGTCAGTGAATTTTCAAATATCCCACTAAATATGCCACTAATCAATATGCAGCACATCCCTCCATCACTCACACGTGAATCATTTCTATCAATCGAGTCTAGAACCAAACATTCAAATGCAGCAGCAACCCCTTTCCTGACTTAGGTTGCACTAACAACACCCAAATATATTATCACTTTTCTCTCTTCCTGGCAGAAAAAGCTAGTTCATAATCACAGTCAACCACAGCCATTAATGGCAGGGGATAGGCACAGTTCAATTACCTCTGGTTTTTGGAAGAGACAGTACTCACAATAATTGGGATGACCAATATTGAGGCTCTGTCAACAATGAGGTGGACATCTTATAAGATAACAGTATGCTCATACCTTTTTGTATCCCACAAGCTCTTTTGATTTACATATTACAGACGACTCTAGCATTAACCAGTTGCTCCCAGATATGCCTGGTGGAGCAGGAGAAAGATGAAAATAGCTTTCTGCAAGCAGACTTAACTAAAACCTATTACCTGCTCCAGTCATAACAGCAACCTCAAAGTAAGGTGAGGACTGTGATAGCACTGACTGTCAAGATCAATTTTGCCATTTCATGCTTTGGGATCCTTCCAGGCTGGAACTGGAGGTATTTGCAACATCTCAGATTTACCATAATACAAGCATGATGTAATCCCAAATTGTTTAATTGATTTAATTTAAATTTCCTGGCTGCCCTGGTGGGATTTGAATTCACATCTCTGGATTATTATTCAGGACTTCTGAACTACTGGAATTTAACCAGCTTACTCCCATTCCCTTCGCACTGAAAGACACAAACCTAGAGTTAGGGTGAGAGGAAGGAATGAAAGTCAAAGGTTATAAAAATAGAATTTGGAACTGTTGGAGATAAAGCAAGGTTAGAGGAAAATCAACACTACTTCTGCATTGGAAGCATTCCAATTCCAAATATCTTTTTTGTTTATTAATATGAAGCATTGTGATTTCTAGTGTGATTCAATACAATCTATTTTGTAACATTTTCTTTTTTCCCTCTGTTTCATGCATTTTGTACTTCTTATTTGAAATTAATAAAAATATTGAAAAAGAAAGAAAGCATTCCAGTATTGAGTGATGCAGCTGTTAGAACTTTGCAGGGTCCTACAGCAGCAGCGAGCAGGACAAACCAGAAGAAACAGTGGTTACCAGCACTGTTTTCATATAACTTGCTTTACTCTTGCAGGTGCACTGGTATATCCTAAGTGTTGTCCTGCAACGGGATGAGAAGCAAGGAACTTTCACCTCTTGAGTAGTGAGTGTGTGGATCTTTGCCCTTGACTTGAGCTCTGTGATTACTGCCATGGGAGCATTAAATACTTGCCCAGGATTTCACCCTCCACTGGATTGGGAAGGAATCGAAGTACAGTGCAGTAGCTAATTAAATGAATACAACTCATTTGCCAATCTGCCAAACTCATTGAGTCTATATTTCTCCAATAGATTTGAATCCTGGTTCTATTTCATTTGCATTTAATAACTTCTAAAGAGTACAATTAATGATAGTCAAATGACTTTCCTTCCACTGGTTACTACTGTACTCTTTTGAACTGATAAAATAAATTTGATCCAATTTCTGATTATTTTTTTCATTCAGAATTATGGATTAAACATTTACCACTAAATATCTACCTCTTTATCTTATACCGTGCTTGTAAAAGGCAATGCAGATATTTTAATAGTCTCCACTTACTACTGCTTCATTGGCTTTAAACTTTGCATTCCGATCTTCAATTTCTTTTTCTAGCTCTTCCACTTGGTCATTCATTTTCTGTAAGTGCCTTTGTAACTCCTGTTGTCTGGTTTGTCCTATTTTTATTTCTTCTTGAAATCGGTCACGCTCCTCCTCTCTCTGTTGAATCTAATTGCAGGAAAAATCTGAAGTGAGTAAACATAGTTCACAATAAAATTCTGGGTCAATTTTAATTCCCTCCCTGATACTTAGCAGATGGCAGGGAAAAATTAATTGGGAGCACACTTAACCACTCCTTCTAAGTCCAGCCTGTACAACTCCAATTTAACATTGTAGTTATCCATGGCACACACCCAGAGTTGGCAAGATCCTTTTAAGTAAGCGCAGATCAATAACCTCACTGGGGCCTAGCCTGCCTCTAAATGAATATCATCATGTGGTAGTGGCAGCTGATTAAATTGTCTGAGAATCCAAGACTAACTATGGCATACTACAGAGAATTAAACTTCATAAAAGTTATGTTTGATCTGAAAGAAATGCACTTCACACAGTATTCTGTAATGTGAATATCAATTAATTTTGCTAAAAAGAGCTCATGCAATTATGGTGACATAACCACTGTAACCTGCAGTTACAAAAAACCCATGAGCATACAATATTGCTGATTTTGCTAAAATTTCATACACATCCATTCTAACATATGAAATTACATGTCAGGAATAAACTCCATATATACAATTTTATTCACACTGAATTAGAGGAGATTGCAAACTTTAGAGACGTCGTTTGCCTACCTGGTCTTGTAACATTTTAATGTGTTCTCTGCTGCTACTGACTTCTAGCTCCATCTTGTAAATTGACTGCTGATGCATTAGTCCTTCCCTNNNNGCATTTTCATGACTCTGTTTAAGCTGGGCATTCTCAGCTTTGAGTTTTTCAATCTGTGTCCTGTGCATGGTAATGAAAACAAATTAAGAACTCTGGTTGCCATCAAAGTTAAGAATTACCCATTAAAAAAAGGTCACATGCAACATTTTAGAATAACAATATGCAAAGTTTAAACATCCTTTCCTATGCTTTAATAATAAATATTAATGCATTATCACAGCAGAGATTTAACTGATCCTCACATCAGAACTTCACTCAATGTGATATTAATAAAAGCATTGGATACAACAAACAGTATTCCTGCTGTAATACTGATGACCTGTGTTCCAGAACCAGCTGTGTCTCTAGCCAAACTGTCCCAATACAGTTACATTGCTGGCAACTACCCAACAATGTGGAAAATTCCCCAGGTTTGGCTTGTTCAGAAAATACCAGGCTAATCCAATCATGTTAATTACCACCCAATCAGACTACTCTCAATCATGAGCAATGTGATTGAATGTATTGTCAACAGTTCTATCAGGTGGTACTAATGGACCAAAGAAATTAATTCCAGAGGTGAGTTGAGAGTGACTGCCCATGACATCAAGGCAGCATTTGACCAACTAAAGCATCAGAGTCCTGGTAAAATATAAGTCATGGGCATCAAGTTTTAAAACACTCTAATGGCTGGAGTCATATCTCATACAAAGGAAGATGGTTATGGCTGTTGGAAGTTAGTTAATCTTGCCAGACATTCCTCAGGGCAGTGTCCTTAGCCTAACCATTTTCAGTTGCCTCATCAATGACCTCCCTTCTATAATCAGGTCAGAGGTGGAGATTGCTCAGAGCTTAATTCTACTTACAATTCCTTAGTAAATGGTTGTACGCAGCAAGACCTAGGTTACATTCAGATATGCTGAGATAAGTGGCAGGTAACATTCATACCACAAAAAAGTTCCAGACATTTACCATCTCCAACAAAAGAGAATTTCACCATCCACCCTTCACATTTGATTACCCCCCTCCCAATAAACATGCTGAGGTATTGACTAGAAACTGAAGAGTAGGTAAGAAGTTGGATATCCTGAAGTGAGTGACTCCACTATCCATAAGGCACAAGTCAGAAGCACAATGGAATACTCTCCACTTGCTTGGATGAATGTAACTCCTACAACAATCAAGGTGCTTGATATCATGCAGGACAAAGAATCTTGGTTGACTGGTAACCAACCAACCAACCACCTGAAACATTTATTCCCTCTACCACTGATGCATAGAGGCAACCGTATGTACCATTTACAAAGTGCACTACTTACCCAGGATACCTCAGCAGCACTTCTCAAACCCTGACTTCTACCACCAAGAAATACAAGAATTTCAGGGACATGGGAACACCACAATCTGTATGTTTCTCAATGAGTCACAGTCCTTCTTGACTTGGAAATATAAATATGTTCTTTTATTATTAGATCTAAATCCTGGAACTTGCTGTCAACATATTGAGGAAGTGCCTTCACAAGAAGGACTATAGCAGATCAAGAAGGTTGCTTACCAAGTTGTTCACAAGAACAATAAGGGAATGAATAAGTAAACACAATTACATTAAGCCTACCAACCCCTCTCCAATCCAGGAACAGACTTCACTGTTCATTGTTCTGGCTGCACATCCAGACTGAGGAACAGGTTTTAGTGCTTATAAATATTGGTATGATTTTTAGGAACTGAATATACTATGTGGAATGGTTTTTGACACACTGCAGTACAAATAATGCTATTATTTGAGAGTTTATTGCCTTCAATAAAGAATGTTCTATTGATAGCTCTAACACAGTTATTTTCCTTTGCAAGCAGCAACACTAAAGAGCCCAGAAAACTACACCAGCATCAAATTTGAGATGCAGCTGCTTGAATGAGAAGCAGGACAGTGACATAGAACAAGAAGATAGATAGCATTAATAATGGAATTGATATGGAAGTTAAGTTGGAGAGCTAGAGAAATAAGGGTGCAGTTAGCCAGCAATCCTATACATGGAATGAGTGGAAGTGTTCCTGAGGGCAATTAATTTTATTACGGAAGGGCACAGACCAGAGAGACATGGCTATATGTGGGAAGAGGAAAGAAATATTCTTGTTAGTGGGGGGGCCAGGGACTAGAGACATGAGAATCTAACAACATCCCAAATGACAGGCAAGATCTCTTGCAAGGAATATGTATGCAGACAAATGGTCTGACCCTGCCCTAAATTTAAATAATGCTGGATGGGACATTAAGACATGTCACATAAGCATTTGCCTGCTTACCTAGAGAGATTAGTGAAAATTTATTGGAGGATGAGATAGAGGATGTTTAGAGCAAATGTGTCATAATTCAGGCTCTTTAGCTGTTAAAGCGGTATAACCACGTACCAATTTCAAATCCTGGAGCAAAAGTAACCTGGAGAATGTAAACCTAAAATTTCTCAGGGAGTAATTTTATTAGATACTGGAGCAAAACAAAAATCTCACAAACAGCAAGTGACTAGAGGATCAGGTTGATGCAGAAGGCGCACAATCTGTTTTCTAAAGGGTTAAGTGGTCTTTGAGACCTCAGCCTAGATATTCCTCTGATTATCTCTCCTTGTATTCATGCTGATTGGGGAAGACTGGAAAAGGAATACACATCAGTGTGGATCTACCAAATTTCAATCCTTAGTAACATTATCACAGGATTTGAGATAAATGGCTGAAAGCACATACAACATAGGAGATCGCCCATTTAGGATTAAAATGAGAAGAAATTTCTTCACCCAGTGGGTAGGGAATTTTTGGAATTTTCAATCTAAGACAGTTGTGGCAGTTCAGTCACTGAGTATATTCAAGACAGAGATAGAGTTTTAGATATTAAGGTAATCACTAAATACGGGATTAGTGTAGGAAAGGTCACTGAAGCAAAGGGGCATTTTCTTATTGACCAGGCACGATGGGCTGAATGTTCTTCTCCAGCTATTTATGTTCGTATTGAAAATATACAATATGATGCATTTTCAGTGATCTAATTTCTTGTTGGTATCTGAGGCTCACCAATTTACAAGCTTGACAAACTAAAGTTGCTCTGTGAGGTTAAAGGAATTTGGAGAAAACATTCAGGTGATATGAAAAATGAAATATTTTGCCTTCGAATAATTGCCAAAACTTTTGCTTTTCTTTCCTTCTTTGAATTACAATTTTACTGGCCTACAGTTAGCATGGGTACTCTTCTAAGCTTCTACATGCTCCTGTTGGAAGTCACATCATTGCTACCCCACACATCACTCCAACCCATCTTTAAACAGCACAGCATATTAATTCCAAGTCAAGGTACCCGTTTCCTGAATAAGAAGGCAGGGTCACCTTATATAGCAGCAACCTGAAGTCAACAGGTTGCCCTGGTGCACTTGTTTTTCAATAGCAGCCATCCTGACCATCCAATAACATTAAAGCATAGTCCTTGAAATGCTTTTCTGTTATTGGGCATCTACCAGTTCCCTCCACAAGCTGCTCTGAAATAAAAGGACAATGTTGCTGAGTGGCACTTCCACTCTTTTGGAGTGGAGTATGTAACTGTTTTGTTCCCTCAGTGTCATGCTTCCTCAAGACAGTCTGTCCTAACAAATTACAAATATATTTCAGCCTTACTGTCCATCATAATGAAAACCATTGATTTGAAAATCTATTGGATAATTCTGTTATAATATAGTGTTACAAGTGTATTCCCAGTGGTGTTCAATATCATGGATAAAATGGCCTATAATATTAAATGAAATCACCAGAGCCATTTTTCATACCATACTATTTTTACTCATTCATTCTGTCAGAGGAAATATTTCTCACTGAGAAAAGTCCCAATAACAAACAGACATCACAAACCACTAACTCCTACAATGGATAATCAATACTGCTGACTTCCAGTCACTTTCTCCTCCATCCATGCTACCAGGCCAATATAAAACCTAATCAATACCCCAGCAATTACATTTCCCAGGCTTGTGGCAGAAGATACTTAAGGAATTATTTCATGTTTGACAAATACCCAGTTTATTCTTCTTTCCATCACTTAATTACTAATCCTACTTAATGCCTATTGGCATTTCATGTAGTTAACACCTCTGTTCACTGACAGTGCAGACATCCTTTTTCCCTAAGTGATGATAGGAAAACATTCCAGCAAAGATGTCAGCTTGCTTTACTGATAATCCACTAAAGTGAATACTTTTAATTTTATGGTTCAAATATTCCACATTATTAAAATGCATTAACTAAAGGGGTTCAAGGCATATGTATTCACTCTTAATCAATGGGAAGACTTAAATAAAAGACAAAGAAACTATTTAAAACCATGGGTAGAATAAATGGCTTGTCCTGAATAATATTCATATAAAAATATTCATGTGAAAGTTTGCATAAATCACTGTATAATAACTTGTCTACTCAAGTACTGTACTATTTTTTTCCCCCCCAGAGGTGCCCACACTATTGGCACAGAGAAGTTGGCAGGTCGATGTATTGAACATATTAGCTACATAGTGCCTTTGGTAGTGCCAGTAAGATGTGTATAAGCCCTTGATAGCAAAGCAAGCATGGTCCTTGAATGGACTGGGCCTCTCAGTAGGTCTATCAAATGACCAGCCAACACATTTCACCTACCACTTACTCACTTCCTGCTCTGCGAACAACCTGCTCTTGTATAATTG
>JARFYF010000017.1:20476546-20489776 GCA_030265395.1 Rhina ancylostomus | reverse complement strand
TCTATCATGTCTCCTCTCATCCTCCTTCTCTCCAAAGAGTAAAGCCCTAGCTCTCTTAGTCTCTCCTCATAATGCATCCTCTCTAAACCAGGCAGCATCCTGGTAAATCTCCTCTGTGTCCTTTCCAACGCTTCCACCTCCTTCCTATAATGAGGCGATCATGCACATTTCTGGAAAATCAGCCCTAGCACCAAACGGAGCCATGCCAGCTGACCTGATGTTAAGGTTATACATGCAAGTAGTATAGTTGTCCTCCACATGTGGCCTGGAACACTGTTTTCTTTACTTGGTTGTCAAAAAACATGAAGGAGCTTGGAGAAAAGCAGATCAGGAGTGGGATGGGGAAAGATATTGAACAGAAGAAGAGGACAGAGGGTAAGAGATCGAATAGAAGAGGATAAAAGAATGCATAACTGATCTTAAAAAGCAAATTGTTTCACTACAATAATGAGGAGAAATTGTTGTGCTTCCACAATCTTTGTCCCAAATTTGTTCCAGAAAACTTTGTTACTGTAGGATAATCACAAAAAGATCCAAATACACAATTCAGCCCTCATTTTAAATTCAAATACATTGTCATATTTGTATTATTTAATGTGTCTTCATGTCAATATAGTTAAATAGTAAAATGCACAGCAACTTTGGGAGCAGGAAAGTAGAGGTGCCTGGAGCAGAGCTGCTTTGCTATAGAACGGCTCAGATGCAAAGCTGAAGTGATACAGCACCACCACATGTGGGAGAGTATAATTACAACTTCTCAAGTTAACAGACAATTTCCATTATAAACATAGGCACTGAAATTTATACCAGCAAAAGCTGACACAAAATATATACAACTCAAAATCTTGTAATATTTTGTTCTTTGCTGCACCTGTGTTGATTAGACCATGAATCCATTTGATCTTTAACTGAAAACTTCAGTACATTATATTATGATTAATAGGACACAGTAGCAAACAATGCAATAGCTATTTTACCTGTAATCTTCCTTCTCTTTTTGGTTGTTAATTGTCTGTTCTTTCAGTGCTTTGAGTTCCGACTGTAGTTTCCGATTTGCTTGTTCATGTCGTACTACTTCTGCAATACGATCACGGACTTGATCCTGTGTGGTTTGCAGGCTGTTCCCCATCAATAAAAGTTTCTCCTCCTGGTGTGCCAGCTCTTGTGCTGTGAAGAAAAACAGTCACAATCATGATAGGATTCATACTTTTGTTAATGCTTCAATAATAATTTCTGCAATAATGAACTTAGTGCACAATACAACAGTCCATTCACCTTAGGAAATGCTTCATTATCAATATTTTAAATAAGTATACTACTATTCTCATGCAAATATTCAAAATGCAAACGAAAAAAATCATTGTTTCATTGCCATTGATTCGATTTTAAATGTACATCGCACCTACTGGGAAAAAAGTAATGACAGAACATTGCTAGTTTAAGACCTATTTGCAATCTGTTGAATGGATAATGTACGTAACTGAATGGTAATGCAATAAAGAAACAAATGATACATTTTTTCCAAACTTGCCTCATTTTAAAGTAATGGGCCAGATTTTGTGATAAGAACAAGGACAAGGCTAACAGCATGCTGTGGGTCAAATCAAGAAGCAACTTTTGGTAAATGTATATGCACAATTAAGGAAGTACAGAAGATTCTGTTAAAGATATCCCACTTCTTAACAGGGTGCAATGTGCAGTTCTCACTGTTAAACTCAGTCCTAAAATTAATGATGAATGTGGGGGACCAGTCATCAGTTCTAAGATTTTGGTCAGAATAAGTGAACTTTCAACAGTGTGCTGCATGATAACTACTGCCAAGATACCTTTCCGACTTTGGTTGGTGGAAGAGCCACTCTAACTGTTACCCAGGCACCACAGATTTCTTGGGTGCTGTGCAGTATCAAATGTAAAACTACACTCTGAAACCTGCAAATCTTTTGTGAGTGGCTGTCTGGAGTATGTATGGCAAGTGCCATTTTTTCATGGCCCATTGCAAAATATTGGCTATTGACTTAAGATTTTAAATTCTTCATGAATAATACTAGTCTTACATTGCCGCTGAGCAACCGTCTATGTCCCTGAATAACATTCCTTTTATTATTATTTTAAGATCTATCATGTTTGCACATAGTGAGATTTTGTTATATTCAATCTGGTTATTATGTTTATCTACATAACAACAGTACTCTACTTCAAAAGTCATAAATTTATTATGACCTACTTTGCAACATACTAATGATGTAATATGCAATACAAATGCAAACAAGTTCTCTATAAAGTGCATATAATTAATACACGATACCCTGCCAGAATTGTTGAATAAAATTGGAAAACATAATAAAATCTCTGCAGTGAAAAATTGTGCATGGCTGGGAATCTGGACAAGCAAATACTAAAAAAAGATGAATAGGCTGGGATGCTATTTCTAGGATGGTTAGCTCCCCAGTTATGTATTTTCCATAATAATTTTTGACCTAATTTGGGGTAAGGTCACATTATTGATAACTAGCTAAAGTTCAACACACCTTTAATAAAAATCAATTAAAATATATAATTTAAACATGTACTTGTAGAAGGCCTACATTGGGCACTTTTTATTTAGCTAATCTATTTTGTTTCTGTATTCGCAAGAGAAAAACATTCAGCAGTACAATTTACTATGCTAGTCCAACTCTTAGTATTAGATCTTGTGTAGGTCAGCAGGATTCAGATATCTTTGTCATTGTTATTGTCACATTTGTAAAATGATCAGGAACATAAGTAATGTCCATGCTAGTGAACACAATAAGTGACCAATAGGAAGTGACAGTTACTGCTGTTTCACTCCAATAATGAGGTGTTCCTCCATCTCTTCTTCTCTCTAAGGAGGGATTACAGCAAGCAGTTACTGAACTTGTCAGGCCCATAAATCTATGTTGAATGGATCAAACAATTTAATCGAAAGGTACGTAGAAGCTGAAAAATTCCCCATTTACTTCATTTCCACTCTTCTTTCTGGGGGCGGAATGATAAAACAGGGCCTTTGTTCAGCGAGGGAAATGTGGCCCACAAGGAAAAATCATTAGGAGAGCAAAATGCCTAATAGGACTGAAATATGAAATGTGTGAAACACCTCTCTTGTAAGCTACTAATTCTTAGTAACATCATCAACCTCTAAAATCAGTCTTTGCATACATCAGTTCTTGCATGCATCTTAAAAATAACCACGTGTTTTAGTTGCATTGGCAAATTAGCAAAATCAGCTTAAGTAAAAAGGAAATGAGCGTTAATATCTTTTCTCTTTACTTCCCCAATGTCTGAAAAGGATTGACCTCTCTCCATGGATAGTTTTAATAAGCTCCAAAATCCCATCCCTTGTTAGCAGAGCCAGATAGTAAGAAATAAAAAGGTTCATCAATTCATTGCCTAAGGCAATGCTATATTTCTAATACAGCAAAGGACAATTCTGATGCTAAGAGATGCTGTATCTCTATAACACGTAACTGATATACAAGGTTTAGAAACAAGATCATTAAGTCTTTTCCAGGTCAGTCACAAAGCAAAAAATACATAACTTTGAGATACAAAAGGAGTAATCAGAATAATTATAACAATTCATTTTTTTATACATTAGAATGTTTAAATTTTAGGTATACTTTAGTAATTGTTATCAAAGGATAGTGAAATGAACCAACCCAAGGTAATGAAGGAAAAATGGCAAAAAACAAAACAATATATTTGGTGCGGTAGAGCAAACATTTAGGGCATATGCATTTGGTGTGTGCGGCAATCCCAATATACTTGTATATCCCATGTACAATCCCAATATATTGCTAAATGAATAACAATCAAAAGGAGTTGAGAGTCTCAAAACAAATTTTAGTTTATGGCAGTTTATTTTATGCATTTATTGAACTACAATACAAACATTATTTTGCATTATAGTTATATATATTCTAGAAAATCATTTTCCATTTAAATATTATCTCTTTGGAAACAATGCTTATTACTATACCACTATTTTCAAATAGAGAATAGGCACAGCTTTATTTGTCTATATTTGACTAATTCCCAGTACTGCTTTTATTTATATTTGGCCAGGTTTAACAAAATTAATCATATTTCTTGAAATAACAAGCATGGTACTGTGACACACAATATATTGTATTCAATTACAAATTTATAATATTGATGGGCAATTAAATTTTGGTTTTCAATACTATTGACTGAGTGCAGATTGCCCCTATCATTGCAGACTGGGATACATCTCCCCTGTAGCTTCATTGATTAGTTGCATTCAAAATCACTTTGGTATCTTGTCCACAGTTCCAATGTCACAATTCAATCATGCAGCAGAGAAGTCCAAAGTGATCTTAATGCTACAGTTGCAATTAGCTAATTATAAACAAAAATGGTACCTACACTCTTAACTGTTACAACTTGCATTAATATAGTACTTTTATTGTATTATGATGTCTCAAGATCCTTCACAAATTTTGACACTGAACTAAACAAAGAAATAATTAATCAGATTACTTACAGCTTATTCAAAGAATTTTAAGGAGCATCTTACAGGGGGAAGCAAAGTAGATAGAAAGGATGAGAGAAGAAATTCCATTTTGGGCTTTGACAACCAAAGGCATGCCTGCCACTGGTGGGGCAAGTAAAATCAGGGATGCTTAAGAAGCTACAATTGTAGGAGTGCATTACTTTCTAAGTTTGTCAGAGGAGATGATGTCAGGGACAGAACTGAAAACAAGGATGACAATTTAAAAATCCATGTACTGCTCAGTACAGAGCTATGTCAGTTCAGTAAACCCAGAAGTGATGGGTAAATGAAATTTCGTAGAACATGAAGTGCAGGATTTTGCATGACTCAGATTTATGTAAAGCAGAAAGTGGGATAGCTTTCATGAATTTAGGATGCTGCAAAAATACTTCACAGCTAATGTAGTACATTTTGGCTCTGGTGCTGTTATGTAGAAAGAGTGGCAGCCAACTTGCAGACAAGGTCTCAGAAGCAGCAGAAATACATTATAATAATGACAATAAATAATAATTACATAATCTATTTTTGGTGATGTTGGTTGAGGGATAAATCTTGGTCAAGATACAGGGATAAATCTCCAAGCATCTTCAAAAGGTCCATGAGATCTTCCTCAGCACTTCAATTTAATATTCATCCAAACAACGTAAGTGTGATAGTTCCTCAGAGAATCAGTTAGTTATGCACTCAAGTGTCTTGAGAAAATTTTGAAACCACAACCGTCTGGATCAAGAGCTAACAGCATGAGGCAGGCCTGATGCCATGTTGGACTGAATGAATAATTTGTTCAGAAATAAGATAGACAGATATTTTGTTGGAACCATGACTTAAAACTATTTGGTTCAATTTAGATTGAGGTGATATACGGAGATTCTACCACAGTGAAGCTCCATCATAA
This sequence comes from Rhina ancylostomus, assembly GCA_030265395.1. NCBI lineage: Eukaryota > Metazoa > Chordata > Chondrichthyes > Rhinopristiformes > Rhinidae > Rhina > Rhina ancylostomus. The sequence goes on along the minus strand of JARFYF010000017.1, from coordinate 20,484,350 downwards.
ATTTCAGTTAGGAGGAGGACAAGGGAACCTTTCTACTGGTCCCTGTATGTCTAACAATAACTTTTAGTGACTCTCTTAAAAGGTATTAAAGAATTACAACAGGAAAACCTTCATTAGATTCCGCACCAAGGTCAACTACAAAATGTACATGCAAGTTCTGAAGAAACTACTGAATCAGGAAAAATCATTGATCAAGAATAGATGAATTGTCTCACGTAGTGACTGTACCGTTGTGGGAAATGAATAATTTTAAAAACTTTGTCTTTGGTCTATTATGTAAAGCAGAAAGTTGGGTGGCTTTCATGAATTCGGGATCCTGCAAAATACTTCACAGTATATTTTGGTACTGCTGTTATGTCCTATGCCAGTCCTATGTTCTAAGTATTAGGATTGGAGAGGAAGTTCACGTTCTTTTGCAGCAGAACTGGGGCTAAAATTTTGGACCCTAAGAAACCAATATTATTAGGGTCTTAAGTAACAATGTTAATGCAGAATTAATTTGATCCATGGGAGCTTCAGGTAGATTGTCTTTTCTCATTCTATATTTCTTATATATGCTTCTCTTAACATGCATTAGCCTGGATGTTATGATGACAAAATTATCAGTGTTCAGTGTTATTCCTGTGAGAAACTCACACTAACTTTGGGATTTTTGCATGTGCATAGATTAATGTAGTAATCTTGAATTGCTACCAGGGATTCAAATATCTTTCCAAGCTGTCCTGTACAGCTATTCTATTCCCACCAGAAAAGAGGGATATCATCAGAACTACTGGTAAGTTAAGCAACTTACAAGCCAGTCCTGCTACAAAATACCCTAAAAAATTGACACTTGATTATGTGAGATCTAAATGAATTTTTGATTACATACTTTGGCCTAATTACCACTTAGGCCTATTTGGTCCTAAGAAATTCAAATTATATCTGTAATGTCATTTGTTTGAACAGTTAAAAATGAAGGATTTGAAGAAAGTAGGAAAAGATATAAACTATGATATCTCAGCTTCTACTTTAACCACATGTATGTTCCAATCTTTAGTTTGTACCCTGTATGATGGTAGAAATATTGCTGCCTGGCAGGCTATTCTTGATAATTTATTGCTTAGCCAGCTTGACCACACAACTGTTCAGCAACAGGAATCATGTGAACCAAAGTCAGAAAAAATGTGAGTTCTTGCTATAGAGATAACTAAACCTTTGTAGGCAACCCTTTTTTTTTGAGGTGCACACAATCTACTAGTCCTGACACTTCACTGCTGATTGCAAATTTTGGACTATTATCATTTGCCACAAACAACTTAGGGAATATCTAAATTTCCCATCATTTCTGATTACTACAGGTAATTGATAGTTACTGGAAGTCAAATATCTAAAATATAAATGTTCGTAAGCTGATAGTTATTGCAGAAATATTCTAAATTTTATATTAGTTTGATCTAAACATTAAAACAATAGTATTTTTTCAGTCACAAGCCAGTGAAATTGTCATTTGCTTTTGAAGCAGAAATACACATATTTAAATGTATTTCTACCTCATGCTATTTCAAACAGCCTTTCTAAATAATTTTGAAATCTTCATTTTGGCTATTATGTAAGCTTAAACTGATCACATATCTATTTAAGAAGTTTAAAGGCACATGCTACTCCACAGTGTTACAGTAAACCCTCAAATTTGTGTGGGATATGTTCCAGAAATGTTTGAGTCCCAAAAACTGTGGATAGCATTTTTATGTCAGTACAGAAGTAAAAAAAAAGGTAAGTAGAGATTGTGTGCAAGGTGGAATATATAATCATATAACAGTTAATAAACTTACCTTAATATACAATAAGGAATACCATATGATGCATTTTTACTGCTCCTCTGTAAGATCATTACATCAACCATACAATAGGAGAGGCAGGCAGCGGTGATAACTCTAAATGCCAAGGGGATCGTGGTGGAGGAGATGAGGAGGTATGAGCTTCGTTGAAGAACATGACAATACAGTTGTTTTCTCTGCTTAAATATTTCTGGGCATGGGGACAATGCTTGATCAATTTCTCACTTTCTAAGCATTTGCTTTTCTCTTTGGGGCCATGTTAGAGGAGTATCAGTGCACTGAGGGGCTGTATCAGTGAGTGTCGAGAAACCATAAAAGTTGAATACATGAAAGATGGAGTTTACTGTACTCCAGACTTTGGATCAGGCCACTGAAGCTCAACAATGACCCCTTTTGCACTGATGTTTCTTATCCATTAATTTGTTGTTTGTGATGCTGTGGGTGTGGAGATATGTAAAGAACCTTTTGGGAGGAATATTGTCTCATTGGTGGATAATCCTAAATCAGTATGCCAAGTATGTTATCAGCAATTGGAACTGAATGCAAATTAATGGCAATGGTACTGAGTCCTGCACTCAATGTTTGGCAAAGAGTCTATCTTCTGTAGGGAAGTACTTTTAGGCAAACTTTGGACATTTATAAAAGCTCAGAGCCAAAACCTCATTTCCCTTATGCTAAACATTTGTTCCCCTCTCAGTAACTCCCACTTCCTGTTGCAATTCACCCAAATGAAAGTATCATTTTCCCTGTTTTGTTTTGTACACATGTTGACATTATCAATTTTTGCCAATTTTTATGGATGTGCTATAGAAAGCATCCTATCTGGATGCATTACAGCTTGGTCTGGCAACTGGTCTGCTGAAGACTACAATAAATTGCAGAGACGCAAGATAGACTACAGATACTGGTAATCTGGAGCAACACACAAAATGCTGGAGGAAATCAGTGGGTCAGGCAGCATCTATAGAGGGAAACAGACAGTCGACGTTCTAGGTCGAGACCCTTCTTCAAGACTGGAAAGATAGAGGGGAGATAGCCAGTATAAAAGGGGAAGGGGTGGAGTGAGAGCTGGCGGGTGATAGGTGAATCCAGGTGAGAGGGGGAAGATAGGCAGGTGGGGGCAGAAGTGGGAAAGATGTAAGAAGCTGGGAAGTGAAAGGTGAAAGTGACAAAGGGATGGAATCTGATAGGAAAGGATAGTGGACCATGGAATAAAGGGAAGGAGAGGCGGACTGGAGAGAGAAATGTGTAGGTGTCGAGCACCTTTGCTCCATCCTCCGTAACAGCCAGGATCTCCCGATGGCCAGCAATTTTAATTCCACTTCCCATTCCCATACCAACATGTCTGTCCAAGGCCTCCTCTACTGCCAAGTTGAGGCCAGACGCAGATTAGAGAAACAGCACCTCGTATTCCGCCTTGGTAGTCTCCAACCTGGTGGCATGAACATCGATTTCTTCAACTTCTGGTAACCATTCCCCTCTGTCCCCCCGTTGTTGTCCTCCCAATCTGCCCATCACCAACACGTTCTTCCCTCTGGTTCCCCTCCTCACCTCCTTCCCTTTTTTCCTCTCCTTTCAGATTCCATCTTCTTCAACTCTGTCACTTCCAGCTATCATCTCCCAGCTTCTTACATCATTCCCACTCTCCTCTTCCCCCAACTACCTATCTTGCCCCCTCACCTGGATTCACCAATCACCCGCCAGCTCTCACTCCAAACCCTCCTCCCCTTCTATACTGGCTATTTACCCTTTCTTTCCAGTCCTGAAGAAGGGTCTCAACCCGAAACATCGACACTCCAGTCCCCTCCATAGATGCTGCCCAACCTGCTGACTTCCTCCAGCATTTATGCGTTGCTCAAGAAATGCAGAGAGTTGTGAACACAGCCCAGTCCATCTCCCAAACCAGCCTCCCCATCACTGACTCTGTCTACATTTCCCACTGCCTCAGGAAAGCAGCTAACATAATCAAGGACCCCTCCCACCCCAGTCATTCTGTCTTTTCCCTTCTCCTGCTGAGCAGAAAATACAAAAGCCTGAGAATATGAACCACCACATTCAAAGATAACTTCTATCCCACCGTTATCAGACTCTTGAATGGACCTCTCATATGCTAAAAGGTGAATTCTTGATCTCCCAATCTGTCTCATTGTGGTCCTTGCACTTTATTTGTCTACCTGCACTGCATGTTCTCTGTAACTGTAACACTATAATCTGCATTGTTTTCTATTTACTACCTTGATGTGCTTGTGTGAGGCATGAACTGTCTGGATGCAAAGCAAAAGTTTTGCACTGTATCACAGAATATGTGACAATAACAAACTAAAAACAATAAATGTCTGGCATCTGCTAATTTCTTACCTATAGAAATTAGTTCAAAAGGTCATGACCTACAAAAATTGTCAAATGAGGTTATGTGGCTTGAACTGAAGAACAAACCACATTGTCAAAAGTTAAATTAGATCCCAAAACAGTCTGAGGGAAATTGAAAGAGAGCAAATGTGTAAGCAAATTTCTGTTCAGTGTAAAAACACTAGGGGAAGATTTCAATTACCCTCACATGAATTGGGTGTACAATACGTAAAATATCTAGTTTACAAAAATTCTTAAACTGAACACAGGTGAACCTTTTTGTTTTAGCCAATATGCAGCAAGTCCAATAGCAGGGAGCACAATTCGGGGCTTAATTTTAGGGAGAAAGAGTATCAGTAGGAGAGGACTTTGTTATAATAATCAACATTTTGTTGGATTTAGCATGTTTCTTGAACAAGACAAAGATAAAAGGACAATAAAGGCTTTAAATTGGTATAGAGCCAATTTTACCAGACTGAGAAGTACTTTTTATTTATTAGCTTGAAATAGAGGTTAACATTCAATTTGACCTTTTCATTACTTTTTGTACCAATGCACAAGCTTTTTTCTCTTCTGTAACTCCTGGTACCTCCATTAAGAGAATATTCTGAATTGCGTTTCTTAGTTCCAAAGTGGAAGATGTTACCATATTGAATGTTTGCAAACAAAACTAACCAGTCAATGTTCTTTGATAATTTCTTACTTCCCTAGTAGCTTCTTCCTCTCACATAACCTGCTTACTGATAATCTGTTATAAATGTGCATCAATATATCAATATTTTTAATAGTTTAAAGCTCCATTCATAACTGCTCTAATAATTGAACAGTCTATCCCAGTCTGAACTAGTATTAAGGGAAGTACTGAGACTTGGATTGACAAAGGACGAAGGTAGGATTTTTACCAAGTTACTGGCATGCAGAACCACCTTCGACAAGAGAATCTCCAGCCACTCTCCCAAACATTTCAAATACCTCACCGTGAATATTCCATGGATTATCCTTAACCAGCAGCTTAATTGAACTATGCATATCAATGCAGGGCAGACTTTAGAAATACCCCTGGTTTGGTGCTCAAGTTACTGAATATGAATTCCTACATCAATGGCACATTTTCAAATCAGTGTGCACTAAGTAACATGCAACAATAAAGCACCTTTAAAATATTAAAACATTAAAAAAATGCACCTTAGGGAAAATGTAAACCACTGAACCCGAGATAAAAGTTAGGAAAGATGATCAAAGTCATACTACAAAAATAACAATTTCGACTTATGTATGAATGATATGCAAGGGCACTTCACAGCACTACATCAGTTCCAAATGACAATGAACTAGAAGGTTGATGTTAATGGGGATGGATAAAAGTTTGGCCAAAGGAGATAAAGCAGTGTGATTTAGGATTTGAATTGCATATGTTAGAAAGAGGTAAATTCTGATGAGGATAGCTGTAAAGATTTGAATTACTGGAATCAGGAAGTTCCAGCTCAAAGAAGACTGCATGTTGGACAGACATCCTAACAGCCCAGAAGGGAAAGGTAAAGCTAGGTCTTATCAGTGGATATGGGAACCCTGAGCAAATGTCATTGAATGATGTTGCTAAAAAACTAATGAGAAAATGAAGCATCCAAGGCAGGTTCAAATGGATAGGGTGTTAGGATGAAGAATAGTGAAGATGTTCTGGATAGAGATGGTAAAATTATTATAGAATAACTAAGAACGGACTCAAATGAGAACTATTCCCCTTAGCTAGACAATGGAAGAAAGGTATTGGAGGAGAATGATGTTCTCAGCAGTTTCATTGCTGCAAAGAACCATAGAGTTGTACAGCATGGAAACAGGCTCTTCTGCTCAACTTGTCCACATCAACCAAAGTGCCCATCTGAGCCAGCCCCATTTGTGTGTATTTAGCCCACAGCCCTCTAAACCTTTCTTATCCATGTACCTGTCCAAATGGCTTTTAAACTTTATGATTGTATCTGTCTCTACTACTTCATCTGGCAGCTCATTCCATACAACCACCTCCCTTTGTGTGAAAAACTTGCCTCTTAGGTTCCCTTTAAATCGTTCTCTTCTCATCTTAAACCTACGGTCTCTAGTTTTGGACTCCCCTAACTGAGGAGAAAGACAGTGACCATTCACCTTATCCATGGCCCTCATGATTTTATAAATCTCAATAAGGTCATTCCTCAGCCTCCTTTGCTCCAGTGAAAACAGTCCCAGCCTTTTCAAGCTCTCCTTATAAATCAAGACCTCCAGTCCTAGTAACATCCTTGTGATGCTTTCCTGCACCCTCTCTAGCTTTATCGCAAGAGTTTAACAGGAAACAGAACTGACAATGAGAGCATTGTTAATTAGTATACAATGTATAATTTGTATACTGTGCCATTTCAATACTGTGGGAAATGCATCGCTAGCATTATGTTACAGTGAAGATGCACACAGATTGGTCAATGGCAAGAAAAGGAAAGGAGAATTGGCAACAGAGTAGCTGCTTAAAAGGTTTGAGCTTGGGCTTTTGAGGAGGGAGATGGGAAAGGGTTGTTAATGTGTGAAAGGTGCAGCACCCTTTTCAGGGTTAATGGAAAATACTGGAACAACTCAGCAAGTTGGGTAGCATTAATGGAAAGAGAAACATTAACTTGATAGTATGTATAGTGGATATTCATTTCTAAGAGTATTATCTAAGCAGTCTAAAACTTTAACCTTTTCTCTTTCCACAGATGCCGCCTGACTTAGAGTGTTTCCAGAATTTTCCATTTTTATTTTGGATTTCTAGCATCTGCAGTTTTTTGATTTTTACCAACTTCAGAGCATCCAGGTCCCATATGATGAAGTAATCTGATTGACAAATCCTTAATGAGTACAGAAGCAGGAATTGCGAATTCAATATCATATCGGGTACAGAAAGTGAAATAGAGGGAATGAACTATTGGATAAAAGTAAAAACAGTGAAGGAATTATATTTCACATTTGTTTAAAGTTATTTTTCAGTACAATTAAGTTCCTTTCATATTGATTGTGATTTACTGAATTATTAAAAGGATACTTAGACTAGAATGACCTGACCGAACTCTTTGTATTTGATTTAGTCAAGATCTACAATTACAGTATAGCAATTTCATAATACTTGATAATACTAGAGAATAAGGTGCCAGTGGGGCACCTGCTAGATCTTTGTGTTAACTCTGCATTCCAGAAGTTGCTGGCTGATTTCACTACAAAATCTGGCCTTTCACTTATGTCACTGATTGGTATTGCAAGATTGGGTTTCTGTAGAGAGGTACAGGTACTAATCCTTCTAGAAATTGATTAATTCAACGACGTCCAAAATATAATGGAATAAAATTTAAATTGAACATGCAGAAAAATCTTCTGGAAAATGGAAATTGCACGTAAATAATCCAGCTGTAATAAAAAAAAGACACTTTTGACAAGCAACTTGGGATATACGCTTGTTGCATCAATGAGATATTGCATTTGAAATTTTACAGCTTCATATATAGCAGAAAATTCTAGCATGCCTTACCTAATTCTCTACATTGTTTGTTGGTCTTTTGTAGATCCTGTTTCAGTTGCTCTCTCTCGGTCTTGATGGAATTGTTATCATTTTGCTTTTGATGCATTTCCTTTTCCAG
>JARFYF010000017.1:20350566-20362397 GCA_030265395.1 Rhina ancylostomus | reverse complement strand
ATCAGTTTTACCAGCACATCCACATCCACATCCTGTGAATGAATAAATTAAAATCTCATCCTGCTTTCAATCTTTTATGCCTCTCCTGACCCTTTGAACTTCTCTGTAATAACACCAATCTTCTCTTCACTCGCTCAGGAGTGGCAAATGGAATTGAATATTGTCAAGATGGAACTGAATATTGTCTAGATTGTCGGCTCTTGGACTGTATTCATTGGAGTGCATAAGAATGAGAGGGGACCTCACAGAAACATTTCAAATGTTGAAAGGACTGGACAGGGTAGATGTGGCTAAGTCGTTTCCCTTGTTGGGTGAGTCCAGGACTAGAGGGCACAGTCTTAGAATTAGAGGGTACCCACTTAGAACAGAAATGAGAAGAAATTTCTTTAGCAACAGGGTCGTAGTTTTATGGAATTCGTTGCCACATACAGCCGTGGAGGCCCGATCCTTGGGGGTGTTTAAGGAGGAGACTGATTGGTATCTAATTAGTCAAGGTATCAAGGCATATGGGGAAAAGGCCGGGAATTGGGGCTAGATGGGAATAGTTTAGCTCGTGTGGTAGCGGAGCAGACTCGATAGGCCAAATGGCCTAATTCTGCTCCCATGTCTTGTGATCTTGTGTCTTTGGCCTCCAATAACTTTCTGCCTATCTTTCTAATCTATTCTTCCTCACAAATTTCCTTCTGATCTTCTCTCTACTGCACCTCAATGGGAGATTGCAGAGGCCATGATCACTATGCACAGGTTCCAGCATGTACAATGATTTAAATGGTGTACATGTTCAAATGTCTCAGACAAAACTGGCATGGGTCTCCACCACAAGGCCCCTTCAAAATGTATTTGCATACATGAAAACAATTCTACCGCAGAACCCAAAAATGAGGGTGGTGTATGGATGTGGCATATTGTTTCAAAATGGGAGTCTTTAACACAGTATAAAGACAAAATAAATTACTGGTAATGAAATTTCCTAGCCTAGAAATATTTTTGTGTCTGTAAAGATGCATTAAAACATATGTTGGAGGTTGCCCAATACATATTTTACACAAGAACCTGATGCTGTAATATTCAATTGTACGCAAGGCCCAAGACCTTTGGGGTCTGCTTATAACAGACTCAAAGCTGGAAGGATTAGGATCTCTAGGTCTAATTGGGCCATCAATGGGGAGAAGGCACAGTTGGTTGCTGTGGGTGACGGTGAGGATGATGGAGATAGGTAGATTATTGTTGGGCTCAATATGATGTTGGGAAGGGCACAGGAAACTGTCAGCAAGGGTTGTGTTTTTAAATTTGAAGAGCACTATCAGCAGCCAAATCCAAATGCCAGCTTCATGTTTCTTGTGAAGGCCTGCTTCTGCTTGAGTTGTCTACAATATCCATAGGTCAATCATGCACAATTACATTTCCTGAAAGTGACATCCAAACATGCCCTGCACACTTTTAGACACCACTGTACATCTCTAAGCACCTCTGCATGTTAGTCAGTCCTTCACATGGAAGAATGGTTTCAATTTTACAAACTTCAGTAAAGGTATGCAAGTACTGAGTTGTATTAAGTGAACAATTTTCCAATAAAATTCAATTTCAAACTACTTGCAAGGCTTCTGACCACTTCAGAAAGAATCAACGCAATAACAGTCGATTTCTGGCATTAAGGGTGGGGACAGTACATACCAGCTGCATTACTCAGCTGAAAAACAAAAACTTGTTAAAACTGGATTTGACCTATGAATTCACAAAGAAGGTTTAAATGCCATCTTTAACAATGTCCACCCGAAGCCTATAGAGAGTTTGATTTATCTGTTTCCTCATTCATTATACATTTTTATTGAAGGAACATTGAATTTTTAACAGAGAAAAGCAAGGTTTTTGAAATGGGATCATGCACTTCATCAAGGATATTTAAGATGTAATTTGGCTCAAGTAGTTGGAAGGTTTTTTTCTCTAAAGACCAACAAGTATTCCACCTCAACTGCAAAATGAACCAATCTTAAATAGAGTTACCTGTAATTTATTACTATGTGACAAATCTTACTCAAGGAAAAGGATTTCAGTTCTGGAAATAAAAGTGATAGCTTATCGGTATAGCAGATTCTTCCTTATCCTTAAAGTGGTGTGCATTTAGCACAGATGATAGATACAAGCATCACTTGACTGTGTCTGGGGAAGCCACATGTCAGGAATGGGAAAAATGACTGAGACAGCAACTTTGTTTCTCTCTCCACAAATAATGGCCGACCTGTTGAGTGTTTCCATCATTTTTTTTGTTTTTATTATTGGAAAATCTTTACTTCCTTGTGTTGTTTTTCCAGCTGCTTAGCAATCTTCCAACGTTTCCTCCAGAGACGTTATTAGCCTCATAAAACACACATATTAGTTGCTGGTAGCACTAATCCAACCCAAATGGTACTAATGAGCAGATCATATTGTTTATTTCTTAATCCTAGGGATGCTAGGACCAGTTCTTGTGCTTGAACAGATACTTCTACTGAGATCAGCTAATAAACAGGAGATCAGGCATCAAGCCAAGAATTATCTGAATGGCTTTGCAGGAAGGGTATAATGTATTCATCAACCCATTTGCTTTTACCCAGGGCTGAAATGGTTGCCACTAGAGGACACAGGTTCAGGGTGCTGGAGGGTAAGTACAGAGGAGATGTCGGGGTAGGTTTTTTTACTCAGAGAGTGGTGAGTGCGTGGAATGGGCTGCCAGCAATGGTGGTGGAGGCGGATACTATAGGGTCTTTTAAGAGACTTTTGGATAGGTACATGGAGTTTAAAAAAATAGCGGGTTATGGGTAAGCCTAGTAAGTCTAAGGTAGGGACAAGTTTGGCACAACTTTGTGGGCCAAAGGGCCCGTTTGTGCTGTAGGTTTTCTGTGTTTCTAAGGTAACTTTCCCAGACATGAGAAACTGGAGATTTTGTAATCCGGAGCTGTAATCTTGAACAAAAGACAAACTGAATTCAGCAGGTCAAGCAGCATCCATGGAGCCAAAGGGATAGTTGACATTTTGTGTTAAGACTCTGCATCAGGACTCAGTCTCAGTCCTGATGTAGGGTCTCAACTCAAAACATGAACTATTCAAAACGGGTAGTGTGGCAGCAGCTGCACATTGAGATCTACATACCTCCAAAATTTTATCCCATTGAGTTCAAATTAATTAAATTTAAGAGGTTGGGTACATCACATATATGCTGCTGTAGCATGCTTTGAGGGTGAATTTCTATCCAAAATGTCTTAAAAATGATCCATTTATTCTTGAACTTGTTTCTAGTTATTTAAATTTATTGGCCTATTTAATACTGGCAGTTGCACGTTAGGGAACAAACTAGCTTCAACTGAAACAATGCACTCTAATTAAAACTATACTTGTACCAATTAAACACTATTGTTAGGCAGCTATAATCACATAATTCCCAAAACAATTATGATTTTCTCTTTGTTAAATCAATCAGCTCTAACTGCTTTACAAAATTTCAAAAGCACCGGGGAAAAAATCTAGCCAATTTATTCAAATTAATTAAGATTGTTTAATTATCTTTTTGCTTTGCACTTTTAATTAAAATTAAATGCTTGTGGTGAACTTTATGCATAATTAACAATTGTATGTTTCATTAAATATCTCCAATAAATTGCTTATACTAACTGTCCCAATTCCAGAATTTCAGGGTTAAATGAAACAGTCCCATAAACAAACACCAATTCAAGTGGTGTAATAAATCATATTCTTCTTCCTCAATTTATATAATCAAATCATCAATTAATAATTTTCCTCGTTTCTCTTAACCCACCTGAAAATGGATGACAGTGTTTTTATTACTTTAAACTTCCAAAAGGCAAGTTTAGATCACAAGATTATCATACACTCTTCTGGACAGTCCCATAGGGTCAAAAATGACTTGCTTCTACTCAATTTCTAAAAGTTCTGAGGTGACTGATGAGATCAATGTGGAATTTGCAAACTCTGTTACAGAACACACAGGAAATGCTTGACGGTGTGGGGTCTGGGTATTATAGAGGTGATGCATTCTTTACACCATTTTCACTGGACTTCTTGCTGTTAACAAAAGTGAAGGTTGTCATAACCCCCTGGATACTCAATTTTGAATGGTGATGGGGCAAGGCTCCAACTAGTCTGATGATGTTACAATTTTTCCATGGTGACTTTGAGAGCATCCTTGAGTTGTTCTCTCTGTCTCCTACCAAGACAGAGAAAGGTACCTCATCTGAAGACATGTTGCCAAAATCAGAGTCCTCTCTCAGGCCACCATCCTCTGCATAGAGAGTCTAATATTTCTAAGCCAGCTCTGAGGCACATGACACATTGGCTGCATGCCTGACACCAGTCTCTCGAAACAGGAACTCTACTCCATGTTCTGTTAGTGGAAGCAATTGTCATACACATCATGGAAGAACACTCAGATTTTCTAGACTGAATTTAACAAGAACTCCCCACTACTCATATTATTTATAGCTAAGGTAAAGGGGAACCACATAAACTTGAAAATAAATTTCAAAACCTGCAAGTGATAATACACCTGTCAGGTACTAGATAGAATCTTACTTCTTTGCAATTTTTTTGCTTTCCACTGTTTCGAAGGATTGAAAACAAAACTATTGACTTCATCACCAAATTTCCTTCTTTTACTCCCTTCTCTTATAGATACTGGTTAATGCTGGGGCTTTATTCTTTGCTATCTTGTCAGTAAGTGGAGGGACGTGTTTCAGCTTTTAAGCAGCATCAAAAGAGGGGAACAACTGACCTTGGGTATCTGCAAGTTCTCTTGTGTGCCATCAGTGAATAACAAGGCAGCATTCATCGGAATGTGGAGAACATGGGATGGGGGAGGGATTGGTAACAGGGTAATAACTTAAAAAGAGTGAAAGATTGTTTACTTCAGTGCTACTGATCAAATAAGCAGGTTTACTTTTCCATTCTTCCACAAACAAGTGAGGTCATCTTGATTACTTATTTATTAATATATTGAAATCGATATAGTAGTACTGCTATTATATCTGCAGCTGCATTGGAACCAATGGCTAACACTGTTGTCATAACTTATTTGCTTCAGAACTATTATCTGAGTATATAAGAAAGTACAAGCAGGAGTAGGCCACAGCCCCTCAAGCCATCTGCACCATTCAATATGATTATGGCTGATCTGCTTTGGCCTCATCTCTTCTTCTGCTGAGCCAGTTCTCCATTGTCCTCAATTCTCTGATCTTTCAATAATGTATCTACTTCCTCTTTAAATGCCTCCAATTATCTAGCCTCCACAACCCTCAGTGGTATGGAATTCCAGTGATCCACCACCTTCTGCGAAAAGTTCCTTCGCACATCAGTTTTAAATGATTGTCCATGAATCTTGTAACTATATCCTCTCATCTGAGATTCTCCCACACTACAGTAACATCCTGACATGTTGTATATTTCAATAATATACCCCTGATTCTTTAAAACTCCAAAGAATATCAAACATGGTGAGTCTGTCCTGCTCCTAGATGTAACCAGGGATTGTGATAGATGAGCCTGGTATGTTGACTGTAAGATATTATTCTGTGAGCACAACCATATCAGGTCCGTGGGATTGATTTTCTATTCTAGATAATGATCCCAGAGGTCTGTAATGTTGCCCAGCAAGGCCAACTGGTTGGGAGCTACTTTCTCATGTCCAAGGTTGATGCTGATGTGTCTGTCCAGTTTTATTCTTTCTTTATTTTGATTCTGATAAGTTGATTGTGGGTCTAAATTATTTATTTAAATTCATTAGTTTACTTATTAAAATTATTCAAATGTTTTTTTGTGTTTCTGCAGGTGTCTCATCATCAGAGACATTTATGAACATTAGCAAGAACTGTCAAAAGCCTGTCAGAAGGCCATCATGACAGTTTGTGGGTTGAGTCTCAGTTTCTACCCTCATAGCACTTGTGAACAGATCAGCTTTTTAGAACAGCACCAGCAATGCTGGTGCTATTTGACTGCCAAAAGTAAATGCAACCAAAGGCACCTCTCAAAAGGAGAATGTGAAGCATGGGCTGGGTCCAGTCAAATCAACATTACTTTAGCAAATATTAAATTTAGCAAATGTGTATGCACAACACCACTTGTTAACAGTGCAAACCAGATGTTCACTTGTATTTTCACTACATCAATGTACTTTGGATTAGAAAATGCAGGCTTTGTTCAGAAAACACTGCAAAGACCTCCTAAGATTTTATAGTCAGTGGTGTTTTCAAACCTTCAGATTTTATGCTTTCTTGAAAGTCAATGATATTCAATTCTAAATCCTTTTTGATTTTGCCCGTTTCTACTTCCTAAAAGAGATGCATATATTTATTTCAGATCCTGTTCACACCTGAAAAAACTTTGCTGATAGGTGTCATGGTATAAAAAGTTACGAACTATTGAGAATTAGAAAGATTTCATTTCTAGACTGATGAAATATCTAAGATCAAGACCTCAACCAATTCAACAGAGATATGTGGCAAACCTCGATGGCCTGCAATGCCAATATTTACAAATGTGGAAGATAGGGTCCATTAGTCCTTTGGAGAAACATTGCCAAAATATTTGGAGAAAACCTGCACAAGTACTTCACACCCACTCACTGCCTTGAAAATAGCATGGTAAATTGGTGTGTTTTGTTCTTAAATTATTTTGAGCCAGTATTAATCATGCTGTTTATTGGCTGACTGCATCATCATTGGTCCCAATATTACAATTGCCTAACAGAACATTATTGTAGCTTGCATATGATCAAAACTGAGTCAGCCTCATGTGGAACGGATGAGCATATGAGTGAGTATGATGAGATTTTTCAGACAATGCATTGGAGGCCCTGGTGGAAAAAGTGAAATAGAGGGGAGATATTTTGCATCCAAAGGGAAAGAGAAGGCCCTGCAGATACCTGCTCAAGAGGGAAAAGGAAGTAATATTGTAGTATGTCAGGCAGCAGTGTCAGACAATCTGCAAAATGTTACTTGTACGGGTACTTAAAAAGTTCTGACGTTCAATATTTTATAGATACACATACGCAAGTGGGAATTACCTACGGTCACTTGACTAGGACTAGGAATTCTCCCAGCCTACTTTCCTATCCTCTTCCCCCCATATGATTCCATCTGCCCATCATCCCTTCTTTTCCTGTTTCCACTGTCATCTACCAGTCTCAGTCTCAAAACTCACCTCTCACCTGGTTCCACCTGTCTATTATCCCCCAGCTCACTTGGTTCCACCTATCACCTACCAGTCCCTGTTCACCCCTCACTCTCTCCTCTTTATACTGGCTATCTTCCCTTTGCACTCTCAGTCTTGATCCAGGACCTCCAACCAAGATGTCAGATATCCTTTTGCCTCACAGATGCTGCTTGAGCTGCTGAGTTCCTCCAGCAGTTTTTTTCAAATTTTAAGACTTTATTTACACAGCACGGTAACAGGCTTGTCTGGCCCAACAAGTCCACACTGCCCATTTTAAACCTATGTTAGCCTACCCATATGTCTTTAGAATGTGGGAAGAAACCGGAGCACCCAGAGGAAACCCACACAGATGCAAGGAGAATGTACAAACTCCTTACAGACATTGCGGGTACAGTAATAGAGTCACGCTAACCACTAAGCTACTGTGTCCACTAGAGGTCTGGATTATTGTCGTCATATTCAAGGCCACATATTCTCTTAACTGAAGTAGTATGGTCAGGCCAAAAGAACACTCTTCAAAATCTTGCTTCTTGATAATGCCTCTGGAAACCCTACATGTATCGATGATTATCTCTCAGGAATTAGGACTGTACATGCCACCAAACAAAATTTCACTATTGCAACCGATGGATCAAGAGGTAATTGCAACCTTCAAGGTGTATTATCTGCATAGGAAGTTTGCTCAAACTATCCAGACTATGGATGGAGAGAATAGGAAGACTTAAGGAACTTTGGAAGTGATATAAAATCTGCAAGACCATCAATGCATACTGGGCAGAGGTTGATGAATATCTGGAATAAAGTGTCCCCTTAGTTCAGACATCATTTCAAGGGCTTTAAAAAATGATTAGTGAAGTGGCCAATAAAGTTGCTAAGCTAGTTCATCAAGAACTTGAGGTGGAAGTCAATGATATCCACATATTGCTGGAATCCTACTCTCAACAGCTGGGAATTTATTGATGAAAATGCAACAGGTTGCTGAAGGGACCCAAGCAGATGATTCACCTTCAATTGAACAGCCAAGAAGGTTCACAATGCAGGACTTAGCTGAGGCACTTAAGCACTCTGATCCAGGATTGCAATGCCTTGAGAAGATGGACCCCAATTTCATTAAGTTTGTGAAGATCAGCACATCATCCAAAATGGTTTGTATCGCTACAAGGCCATTTATAATGAAACAAAAAGGCTGCTGTGCAGTTTTCCCTGAACAAGATCATAATTAAGGTTGAACAGCAGCAGCACCAACACAACCATCCCCAGACCCACCCTCCTCTTCCATCTCATCTGATTAATGAGCCAACATCCTACTACCATTACTAGCCCTTTGTTCAAGCAAGCCGACATTACGAATTAAGGTATGTGAGGTTAATGTCTAATTAATCCATGTGTTTTAATTTCTACAGGGTCTATTTAATCCATGATTTGCTTTCATTTTATTGCAGAATACAGTGAATTCATGCAGTCCATATACAATGATAGGATGTGAACCTACTATCATCAAAGTACAATGTAAGACAGTAAATATGCATATGACTCAATTGAAATCTGACTTAAAACTCCTGTTATGGAATGGCTTCCAGAACTGAACTTTTAAGTAAGTTAATGTCTTTCTGTTTCTGGCAGCCTGGAAGGAGCCAGACACAAAAGCAAAGGGCACTGGCATTGAATGAACATGATCATAACTTATCTGCACTGCACATTGCCAGTGGTATCTAAAAGCACATGTAGACATCTCAATTTATCTCTTACATGATCTTAATTGTTAAGCAATGCAATTTTTCAGTATTAGCAATAACTTTTGGATTCTTTATGTGAGTTCACTGTTCATTTGTGGATCTTTTTGTTTATCTTGCTACGTTGCTAAATTCATAAAAGTAGAGGATACCAAAGGTATAGTACGATTCTAAGCAGTCTCTATCCTGATCTCAAAAGGCAAAATATTACAATGTCAGATTACCAATTTTATCTTCTCAAACAGCTAATCCACCTCATTTGTGTTTTTGATGAACTACAGGTAGACTATACTGATTAGTGAACATGTAAAGATTATTCAACTCCTTTCCCTTTAAGTTTTCTGCAACAATGCATTCAAAACTACTTTTCATTGGGCTATTAGAATATCCCTTAATCTTTCAATTACGGACTGTCATCTATATCAAAGCATTAAACATATGACTAACTAGTAGATGGACATTAAAAGAGGGCACACTTTAACAAATGTGAAACGCAAATACCAAAAGGATTTGCAAAAGCTCCTTCTTATCATCATAAGAAAATGAAAATCAAAAGACTATAGATGCTATAAATCAGAAGTAAAACTAGAAAATGCTGGAATTACTGAGCAGGTTGGCTGACATCTGTGGACAGAGAGTTAATGTTTCACATTCCCCCCCCCCCCCCCACCCTCTTTCTGGAGCAGACACAGCTTCCCTTCTCCTTTCAGCACTTAGAAGGGAACAATCCCTACAAGAACTCCTGAACCGTTCTTTCACTTCCACCAACCACTCTCCCTCTTCCTGTTCAACCACAGAAGATGCAACACCAGTCCTTTTATCTCTTCCCTTTCCACCATATGAGGGCCTGATCAATCCTGCCAGATGAACCAATTTAGTATGCTGCAATCAGTGTTTATAATGCGATCTCCCCTACACTGGAGAAACCAAAGGCTTTGTGAAGCACGTGGGTTCAGTCTGCAGGGGTGACCAAGCTTCAAGTTACAACTCCCACGAAGATCTTTCTGTCCATAGCCTCACAAACCACTATAACAAGGCCCAATGCAAGCTTGAAGAACAACACCTCATCCTCTGCTTGGGCAAACTGCAGCCTTCCTGAATGCAACTTTTGCTGCATCAGAATTAGCCACTCTATCTGTGATATTGGCAGAGTTCTTCTCTCTCTTTCAGCACAGCTAACGTGCTGGACACAGCCTATAGGTCTGCATTTCATAACTCTATGTTCCTTTGCTGTGCTCTCATTATCCATTTCATGATGGGAGGGGCTAAAGAGCCTGTTTTCCTGCTATATGACCTTATGATTCCATGAATATCCATCCACTGGATGATATCGTTTACTATTTATCCTCATGACAATCTGAGTTTCACATCAGAGATATCCTCTTTCTCTCTGATAAAAGCCTCCACCACCATCCCTACAATTTAAAATGAACTTGTTTCCTCTTCTTCCTAGTTATGAGAAAGGGCTTTCAACCTGAAACATAAACCGTGTTTCTCTTTGCACAGCTGCTGCCTGACCTGCTATGCATCTCCAGCATTTTATGTAAATGTCCTTTTCCTACTTTTGCATACAACTGATTGTTGCTGATTCCCAAGGGTGACTCTCCTGAGGAGGATTAAGATCACATCAAGCAGAAATTGGCCTGACAGCATGCATTTTTAGCCATGAGTCAGGTTTCCAAAGATGAAACTTTGAAAAGAAACATTAAGGTTTGGTGCTACACATCCTAAAACAGATATACAGATTCAGCTACTAATATTGATTCCTAACAAATGTCAGAACTTTATTCCAATTTCATTAAACAAGTTTGAAGTCTATGGTACATAACATACCAAAAACAATTTACGAGGCACCAAGTTCAAACCTCATCAAGATCTAACAGTTAAGTGGTCCATTTTTGTTTACAATAAGGGACTTCACAAGCCAAGATACATAGCTATTATTTGAAGTCTCAAAACTGTAGGCTTATGTGAATATTTCTCAGTGTTTATGATGCTGGATATTTTCTCATTGAAGCCCCCATAAACAGTTAAACCAGATGCAGGTTGGTGAATTCAGTTAACCTGCTCCTGGAAATGAAAAACTGAAGACAGGTTGATCTTATTCATGGTTTGAGAGGCAATATAGCTTGTTCTGTTTCTCTTTATGTCCTTAAATCAGTTTCCCGTAGTTTTCAACTTACTGCCACTCAAAATAGTTTCTCTTTATCTATCAAAACCACACGATTTTGAACACGACATTGCCATTTCTTTTGGATTTCCTTGGCTCTAAAGAGAACACATGCTCTTGCATTCATAGAACAAACCACCTTTTCCAGACACTCAACACAAATGCACAAGGAAATCTGCTACCATTCCAATAAATCTTTGCTACACCTTCTTGTAAGGGTTTGATATCATTCCTGATGTCTGTTGCCCAGAATGAACATTGTATTTCAACTAGTCTAACTAGTATGTTATCAAGATTTAGCATAACTTCCTTGCTTTTGCACTCTACTCCTCATTTAATAAAAGCAAAGAACTCCTTTACTTTTTCAACACCTTTCTCAACTTTTCCTATCACCTTCAAAGATTTGTGTGCATCCATCGTCAGGTCTCTTGGTTCCTGAATTTTCCATAAAATTTTACAATTTTCTTGAAGTTCCTTTTCCTATTCTTCCTATCAAAATACATTACACATCTCCCAACATTTCACTTTACATGTCTGCCATGTACCAGACAGAAGGATCGCGACCTGAAACATTGGCTGTCCATTTCCCTCCATAGATGCTGCCTGAACTACTGAGTACTTTAAGTAGTTTGTTTTTTTTAAACCAGACTTCCATGTTCTCTTCTTGTTGTTCCTGTACCTAGACTGTTTACTACAAACAAAGCCATGGAATATAACCTAAACTTCAT
>JARFYF010000017.1:20202761-20214416 GCA_030265395.1 Rhina ancylostomus | reverse complement strand
AGACATATACTTTCACACAGAATTAACACATGAAGAAACAAACTCCAAAAATTAGAATCTTAGTCCTGTATCCAAAGTTTTTTTTTGAAGCAGATTTAGATTTCTTGCTGAAATTAAGCTTTTAAATTTTTAAATTTCTATTTTCACATATTATTCTGTTAGTTTTGTAAGAAAGGCAGCCTTGCAATTAAATATGCCTTGCATGATCTCAAGAAATACTAAACACTTAATAACCAATGAAGCATTTTTGATGTGCAGTTACTGTTGCTATGTTGTCAACACAACAGTCAAGATGCCTACCGCAATATATAGGTTGATGGATGAACTGACAAACTATTGGGCTGCTTTGTCATAGATGATATTGAGCTGGAATGCTGTGGCAGCTTCATTCAACCAAGCAAGTGGAGGGTATTCCACCATACCTTTGTGTTGTGCCTTGTAGAAAATAGCAGACTTTGTGGCATCAAGAGTTAAGTCAGTCCCACAGAATACGCAACCACTGAAATCTCCTTATTTTATGAGGGTACTCCAGTTTCTATACAACAGTGAACCCAGGATGGGCAGATTTGGTAATGGTCATCCCATTGAATGTCAGGGGAATGTGATCATTCTTTCTTCCATTGGAAATGATCATTACCTGGAACATATGTGGCACAAATATTTGCCAAATATCAGGCCAAGCCAGAGTTTAAAACTGGTCTTTCACCATCATTACATGAGGAGTTGCAAATAGAACTGGCACTGTACAATAATTAGTAAACATTCCCACTTCCAACATTGTGATGGAGCCAATATCAATAATGAAATAGCTGATGATGGTTGGGCCTATGACACTGCCCTGAAGTCATGATAAAATAAAGTCAATTTCAGTCATTACACACCAAACTGACGAATCCATCTCAATAACAACTGTAGGACTAACTACATGGAATTGCACGCATAAAAGTAGCAAACCTTTCCATTCAAGTTAACCTGACAATGCTACTCAACTGGTAGAGTGTGCCTGGGAAAGAGTGCCTTTTCCTTACAGTGGAAGTGTTGCCATGGAACTGGTATTAGTTAAGTGCAAATTAAAGGGAACACTATTAAACACAGTTATAACAATAAAACCAAGATGATGGAAGGACAAATTGTTCCTTTTTTTGTTAAATAGCACTTAAAAATTAATAGCTTAAATCATAGTGTGCTGATATACCTTTTTAATTAATGTCGTGGAATTTGAAAAAAAAGACCTTGCAGTACAAATTTTAAAATTCTGGAATATTTGCCATAAAGTAAATTTGCTCCGAATTCTTTATTCTGTTTTTCCAATGCATTTACAATTATAATGTCTAACATTTTACAAGGCAAGGATCAAATATTCCACATGGAAATCTCTTGCTATTCATTTAAAATAATTGTCCAGTATTGATGACAGGAAACAAAATAAGTATTGTTAACTTCCCAAAGTATCCATGTTATTACAGTCATAAATACTCATGAAGAAAATTATTAGCAGAAGCTATTTCAAAATAATATTTATAATAGAATGATGTAGAAATGATGTTTATCAAGGTTATAAATTTAGATAGAAAATAGTTTCTAAAAAAGATGGATATACATATAAAATATCTTTCTCTTTTAGGCTTTCAAGGTATGAAAGGGTAACTAGCTGCAAAGTTCACTGCTTGCCCATGATTAAAATAATTACAAAAATGTTTAAGGGCCAACTGTCATTAAGTCATTAACTTCTTTTCAGTAACCTCAAATTTTACTCATTTCACATGCATCACAGAGAACTGCACACTTGGCAGATATTAATAAAAGAATGTAGACAGTTCCTTTAAAGCCAAATTGATAAAGTAACTGCATTGTGTAGTACTAAATATTACAGATAAAAAATTAAGTTGCATCATTCCCCATGTAGGATGATCTCATTTGGGTTAGTGATTTTTGGGATTGAGGAGGAAGCAAAACATTCCTGTATTTGTGCAAGTTTTAAGGTGAAGCACGATCAAAAAATGTGATGACAACATGGTCAAATATTCTACTGACACCAACCATCTTGAATCACAAATGAAGAATCATTAGTTGGACAAGGTACCAGGGGATTACTATACTGGCAGAAATACATTTATCCCCTCATACATGGCAGAAAGAAAGTAGGGGAGAACTGCATGTGATGGAAGAAAACAAATAACAGCGATAGGTAGCAATGCCATGAATTGGACAGAAGACTTCAAATAGGTATCGCTATTTTCAGAACTGTACATTTGAATCAGAATCAAAATAAGATTGCAAAGGTTGTGAGAAATCAGAATACTGGATTCATACTACCATCAGGGAGGAGGTACAGGAGCCCAAAGACCCACACTCAACATTTCCGGAACAGCTTCTTCCACTCCACCATCAGATTTCTGAACAGTCCATGAACACTACCTTGTTATTCCTTTTATTTTGCACTATTTATTTTTGTAACTTATAGTAATTTTATATCTTTATGCCTTGCACTGTACTGCTGCCACAAAACAACAAATTTCACAACATATGTCAGTGATAATAAACCTGATTCTGATGTTATTAGAAGAGATAATACTGTTTGAAGCCTTCACTTACCTCAGCAACATCACCTCTTATTCCCAAAACCAACAATAAACAAAACTATTCAATATAAAATGAAACTAAGAGATGGAATTTGGTTAATCCACAAATCCAAATGTGGAACAACAGAATACATATTTTTTTAAGTATTTATCCAATTGTCTTACATTAGTTTCATTTTTTCCTTTAGTCTTTTTAAAAACTTCTCAAATCAAGTTTCCTGATTTATAGTTATGTGATAATTTGAAATCTGTGAATCATGCTATACAGAGACTCGATTCTATAAATGCCAATGAATGGTACATATTAAAACTAAGTTTGTTGCAATGACTGAATTTTTCACATATTCAAGTAGTTTCTTGATTTGTGAAAAGCATCCAGTTTAATACTTGAAATGTCATATACTCATATGTTGAATGTGACAAAAAATGCATTCATTGTAAAGTTCAGATTTAAATTTGAAATTGAGCTAAGATGTATTAACCTGCTATTTATCCTCTATACAATATTTAACATTTCTGTCATCTTTAAAACAATTTTCTTAATTATGCCAAATTTTAATTTTCACATCTGCAATCCCATTTTGCAACTTATTGTAATAGTTTCAGACAGATGTAGCCGAATCTAAATTATGCTCTTCATTTACATGTACTAGTCGTAGGATACATGCAAATGAAGTCTATTTGCATAATGGATTCCTGTCATTGCTTCAGCTCTTTTCTTTGCCTCCTATTCAGCAAGCTTTGATATCACAAACCAAGTTCTTTTTACGAAAAAAGGATTTTATGTAGTGCAACATGCCTTTGATTTGTAAAAGAAATTCCTTCAGTAACCGTTAGAAATTATCTGAGTAAAGCAGGAACCTATGTTTGAGCTTTTCATTTCTCCTTTTCCTTAATTGCAGGAAATAACTTTTCTTTAATGAGGTACTTTATTTAAATTAAGCACCTGAGCCAATTAGTCAGTTCTGACCTTGTCTGAAAAAAACAAGGAGGTTAAAGAAGAGTAGTATTTAAAAAATTTAAAAGCCTCTCCCCTTTGCCTCATCTTTTCAAATGTTAGGTAAAGCAGTATGCTGATAATTACTTAATCAAATATGACAGAAGGGACTAATTTACTGATTACAATAAAGCCCGAGGGGGTTATGACAAAAATTTCTCTACAACTTTATTCCAGCTTTTATTTAAATAGGCTTTGATTATTTATAACAAAATATCATTGCAACATATTGTAGCAGATGAGACTGTAAAGCGTCGTCTCCCATCAGCTATAGTCCAATAAGCAGCCGGTGCTGTTCTGCTGCTGCGGGCTCCCTGCGCCAGCACGGCAGTAATGCCAAGCTATTGGTGTGTTTACCCTTTGGGAATGTTAACTGTAATTCTTCAGCTTTTAAAATCAATTAACCCTTATGTTAATTAGTGTCAAGTCTATAGAAAGCCGCAGCAAATGGCAAGAGCTGGCACACTGCCATCCATTCACTGGCAGCGCCACAGCTCTCTTGATAACAGCGGGTATGTTAGGGCCCGTATGTACGTCTGTCAGAACTGTTGAGCCAAGGGAGATTATCCAGACCCCTACAGCAAACACGAAGTCATATCTGAAGGCGCAACTGGCAGGATTACCATGCGCTCCACTGTAAATCCTTCCTCAGAGGACATGTTTCAAGTTGAAAACAAGGATGTGTGCACTGTCTGTGTTTAATCATCTTTTGCTTGGCCGTGCAGAAGCGACTGCGGATACTTTCCCCCCTTCGAAGACAAAGCCGCCATGCCATCGACTGCCTCTTCGAAAGATGCCAGGAGATGAAAAAAAACAGTAGCAACGACTTGATGCCAGGGGCAATATGGCCAACTGTCAAAGCATGAGCCAGTGTTTTGTTCGATGTCGACCTGGTTTCTATTCAAGTGCGTTTACAAAAGCAATACCAACAAAAAAAAAATACAAAGGAACTATTTTGGAGAAATGCTTTCTGTCCGATGCCATGGGGAATGACAGTGAACCAAACGTACTTGTCTGCGGGGTACTGGCATTTAACAGAGAAAAAACAAGGAATTGTGCAAAAATTATGCCTTGCACTTTACAAAAATGGGAATACAGGCAATTTTGGTGCGAACATCCTTCCTGACAGAACATTGGAGATTTACTACTTAATCTGGAGCTTGTTTTTAACCATCAATTGACCCAGGTACACAAGGAAAATAAAAATCATACTCTTGCAGCAGGCAGGCAGCCTGAGATTTATCTGCATTCAGTGCTATCACCAGGGAGATGAATGGGCCGATCTGTAGCCTTTTACAAGATCTACTATGGGAATGAAGGAGGAGGGATGCCACAGAGACGTGTAGAAACTTGAAGTGAGAAGGTTTAAAGGTGCTACTTGGAGAAATCCTACAATACATTGAATGGGAAAATTAAATGTTTCTCTTTTTATGGGAGAGATTGCCTGTTACTTACGGTGGAAGTGTTGCCGTGGATCCCGAAAGGTGTTCAGTTGGCATCACACGCAGCATTACCGACGAGAGCTGAAAACAAAAGGGACAAAAAGTACAAAAGGAATTTAAAGAAATAATTATGTATGGATTTTACATGAAACAGCAGCAATGTTACGGATATACTTCTGCAACTTCATCAAGTACTGCACGATTCAAACTGTATAGACTGCCGAATCATTCTGCTGGTGATGGATTTTAACCTGGCATCTTCTGGGCAATTTATAATGAGTTGTGGATATATCTTTTAATCTAAATTTTCATTTTCAAGAACGTGCTTTTGAATGTAAACGGAGGAGGTTTTTGTTGTCATTGCGGTTGTTCTGTGGAAAGAATCTTCGAGCATTTTGCTGGAACACAATGGCAGCAGCACCTGTGAAAACCGACGTTCGGGGGGGAAAGGCTCTCTGCAGAGGGATAACGTTAAATGGGTCACGGGCTCTACCAGCTGCTAGGTTCCATACGCCGCAATCAAAGTGAATGTTCTAAAATTATTACAGTCAAACAGTCATGTGGTGGCAGTTAACGTCCCAAGTGTTTAATCATCTTACAGTAGAATGGTTTTATGCATATTTCATTTGCATATCATTAAGCTGGTTAAGCATGGGGTATTCAGAGTGGGATGAATACAATGCGAGTCTCATATGATCCATATCAGAGAAGCTGGTCTGCTCAATGAACTGTCTGCTTTTTTTTTTGCTTTTAATCCAATGACTCTGTTACATTTCAAACATAGTGGCTGGAAATCATCATGGATTTCTAATTTTATTTTTTTTTAAATTGCTGGAGTAATATTTTCAAAACAAAGGAAATATAAGGAGACATAAATTCACCAGTACAGAAATTTTGCTCCATAGGGAAACAATGTTAATAATTATTTATTTTCTGTGAAAACGGAAACTTTTTTTAAAAATACAAGTAAACAAAAGTGTCAGAAGTGAAGATTAAGGGAAATTGTGGATTACCTTTGCACCATTTGTTTTCCTAAAAGTAGGACTACACGCGTCAACTACTACTGCACAAATTGGTGTGCATCTGATTCCGATAGCCACTATTAAACCATTAATGTGATTAATTAATTATTTCGGTCTGAAAGCCTATTATGTGTACACGACAGATACAGTGGAGTCTTTGTCACTGTCATACATGAATAACATAGTAATCGCAGGCCTTTGTGCATCTTCTCAATGGTTTAATTCATTCGCCCCAACATTGCCTAGTTCTGGCAGATAATCAAAATTACTTCCTGGGAAAACTAAAAAGACAATTAAGCATGGAAATCTTTTGCTGATGTACAACACATGAATTCATTTGGAAATTAGGCCACTTTGTTCCTTCCTTCGCTCTCGCTTTTGTTTCCAATCTTAATATTCAAATGAGATACATCGTGACTCTACTGTACAATTAGCTGGCGATAAAAGCCAGACACTGCTGACTGCGACATTTTGTGCAGTGGACATGCAGATGTCGCTGTTGTTCTTCACATGGGTATAATGATATGCAAAATAGCGAGCATCACTTGGATACAAAGTAATTTAAATTTTATTGCAAGAAATCTCTGGTTTTTCTTCTGGAGGAATGCCTTTATAAATGTAGCTCGAATCAAATGGTGTTGGAATTCTGGAGCATTTGCCATGGAATTATAAACATAATGACATAAATGTGCATGTAGTCATCTACTGTAGTCCTGAATAGTACCAATTCAACTGCCTTCGAATGGATTTATCAATATGGATAACCTTTATATCCATTACTGAATATTTGATCTACTTTACACACATAACTGAGTTATAGAAAAATTTCTCCAATGGCTTTCACTAATTTATCCACTGGATATTATCACTCAGTCACTGATGATTGTAACACCGTTGGTATTCAGGTCACCATTTTTCACTGCTGTTGGTAAGATGGTACTTATTTATATGCATGCACTGACTTTGCGTCTATGTAGACTGTCAAATTCCGTGCAAATGAAAAGTTAGCACTTAAAACCTTAATGACATCTACATTTGCTAGTACTGATTAATATTTGCAATGCTTTCTATTAATACAAAAAAGACCTGCATATTTAATGAATGGCTTTTCAACGGGAGCAATCTGTACGTATATTTGACAGTGTGTTTTTGTGTCATGAGAAACGTTTCCTAAGCATATACTTATGCAAGTATATCGTTAGTAATTTATAATTCAGAGCACTATTCTCTATTAACATAGAGCAAATGGAAGAGACTACTTTTATCAAAATGTTTTTAGTACGAATCTTTGAAACTGTGACATAAGAAATAGACAAAATGAATAGCAAGTCTCCTTTCAGATTCAAAATGTATTACAAGAAATGTTTCATGTAGAATCCATATTTACAATACGTAACCAATACAAATTAGAATTGAAATCTGGAAGAACAGTATGATCTCCAGAGCACCAACCTTTGCTTATAAAGAGCTGTCAAGTGCCTAAGAAAAACAAGGTCTTAAATTGTTACAACAGATTACAATCCAAATAAAGCAAATTAGCTTATTAAAAATGATTTGTACTCCCAACATAATATAGGAAATAAACAATTATGAGCATTGCATTGTTAAATTCCACTACATAAATAGATCTACTTTTCATTAAAAACTTACCTCGATAATTTTCTGTCACCATGGTACTTTAAAAAGTAATTAAAGTGGTCCTGAAATGTAATCAGTTTCAAACTCTGCATATTTATCATAAACAGTGGAAGTGATGCAATATATTCCAAGTGACCATTGGTAGACATGGTGAAAACCCAGTGTTGAGTTAAAGAAGAAATTATTTTCTGGAACGGGCTAGCAAACAACTATCCTGGAAAACCAAAATACTGTAAAAATAGGAATATTGGAAATACTCAACAGGTCAGGAATTGCATTGACAAGGCATAACTTGAATTTATGGGTGCAAGGTACAATTTTGAAATTTGCTGATGAAACCTGAAAGTATGGTAAACAGGAAGAAAGATAATAACAGACTTAAAAGGATATACTTCAGGCTGGTGGAATAGGTGAACTCATCACAGATGAAATTCAAAGCAAAACAATTTGAGGAATAATGGGCAGAGATAGTACAAAGAGGGACCTAGAAGTTTAGTGCATTATCTATAAAGGTGGTAGAACAAGTTAGTAAAAAGTTGACAAAGCATGTAGGATCCTTGACATACAAATGAAGGTAAATAGGGTCCCTAACTTACAAATGAAGGGACTTATTTAAAAGAAAAACAAGTCTGGCTACTTGTTTAAATCTGGGCTCACACTTTTGGATTACTAAATTTACTAAAGTGGTTTATTGGTTGAGGTTTATGTGGATAGTCTGGAGAAAGAAAAGGTTAGAGAGTAAATGTTTCCAGTGGCTTAAGGATTACTAACTGGAGGACACTAATTCAAGATAAATAAAAATGAATCAGAAGAGACCTGAAGAAAAACATTTTCCTGGTGTTTAACATTTGCAATGTATGCCTGAAAGGATGGTGAATACAGGTTAAACAACAGCCTTCAAAAAGGCAAGAGATACATACTTCAATAAGAAATTGCAGAGATATGGACAAAGAATAGGACTAATGACCTTCTATGCTAATATTAATTCATTCAGTTGCATCAACGGTGAAAATATTCCAGTTCAATGTGCATTGTAGAATATCTTCTTTCAGGCTAACAATAAAATAATAACTCCAAATTAACTTTGATTTTATACAGATAGCGATTGGGATTTTAAGCTGACATGCAAAACAAAAAAAAACTACAGATGCTGGACATCTGAAATAAGATCAGAAAATGCTGAAAATACTCAGTAAATCAGGAAGCATTCAAGAAGAGGGAAGCAACGCTGTAAATTGAAATGTCAAATTTGAGTATTTCTAGTATTTTCTCTTCTTATTTAAGTTAAGATGCTACTTAGAAGAGATTGAGTTGTTAAACAGTCTATATAGTAAGTAATTCTAATTTCACAGAAAAATGTGAGGCCAAAATTCCTCAATTTTTCTTTTGAGACTAGAACTGAATTGGAATCATAGAAAGCATCTGTTTGGCCATTAGTTGCTTCCCAGGTTCCACCTCAAAGTATAGGCTTATCTTCTAACACACTCTAGCTGGAGAAAAAGAAAAAATGGTATTAATACCATCAAAATATATGAAAGAAATTAACAGACTAATTTTTATATTTAGATAATTACAGTCAGTAAATGAACTTCATTTTAAAATACTAGCACTGCACTCACCACTGCTGACTGCCAAAAACACACAATATTCTCACAACCTGTTTCACTAATAGCAGAAATACAGGGATCACACAGTATGATTCCTTGTAATTGCATACATTCACCCATTCATGAATGGGCATAATATGCAACTGCGCCTAATAGAACAAGAAATTTTAAACAAACATTAAATGCAAATACCACCATGAATGAGGACAGGATTCTTTTCTTAGATACAGCATCAAGGCAATAGTTCCTCATTACTGAGCTGCCTGACTTGCAGTAGGACCACTAAACCTAGTTAGAAGTTCACAGAAACAAAAGACGATGCCTTAGGTTTTGCACAGTTTTAGACAGAGGAAATATTCTGTCATCAGTTTCTTATAGCAGCTGCTCCGGGCCTCCTGGAGGAGATGGCGAGGTAGGACTGAGTAAGATCTTTATATCTATAATGCACAGTTGTGCTTCTTGACAACATCACAAAAGAGTACATAAATGATAGACAGGGACCACAGTTGAAAATCTGGGGTCTAGCTTCCATAGTGAAGGGAAGAGAAGGGTGGCTAGTTTTAATAGGTAACCTCAGGAGATCGGGCAAGTGGCTTAGTTGGGAGTGGAATTGGAAACCACAAAAGATGTGCAAGTGGAGCTCATATCTGGATGTCCCTAATCAAGCTACTGGTGAGGTGAAAAACAACCCAGAAATAATCATATTGCTTTTCAATTCCAGAGCAACAAAATAAACAGGAGTTTCCCAAGTAACTTCTTGGTCAACAGTTCAGGATTATGTAATGCATCTTCTTTAAACCTCCAAATGCTGTATTATTTATCGAAGAAACAATCAAATTAAACTATCATTGAATGAATTATCTGAGAACAAATGATGGGGTCTCTGGGTTAAGGCTTGTTGGTGCAGTGGATGAACAGAATATCGACAGACAATAGACTGCAGATGCTGGAATCTGGAACAACAATCAAGAAGCTGGAGCAACCAAGCAGGTCAGGCAGCATCTGTGGAAGGAAATGGACAGTCAACATCTCAGATGTACAAACACTGACTATCTACTTCCCTCCACAGATGCTGCCTGACCCACTGAGTTCCGCCAGCTTCTTGTTTGTTTCCAAAAGAATATTACCTTCTGTACTGTTACCATATTTTAAGTACCAAGTATTCTTACACTGATGATATAGAAACAAACTGTGATTTTAAAATAGATATTAGCAGAGTACTGATTCTATATTTAAAAGGAGGAAAAGTAATTGTTTCATTGAGTTGATCCTCAGTAATGTTGTATGCAATAAACGTTAAACTCTAAGTGGAATAAAAAACTGTGGAGAGAGACTAACAGTAGGTGCATAAATTAGAAAATCAACCAGCACCAATCTAATTGGCAGCAGTGATTACATTGGCGTTAGTTCGGTAAACTCATGAGCACCATTCATTACGTTATGGGGAAAGTAATAGTGCAAGTCACTTGACCATAAATCCTTGGAACGTCTATTCCAAAACTGGCTTTTATTAATGGCATTGACTATGGGATTATTGACACCAACAAGATTTTTTTTTAAGAAAGATCTTATTTAAATTGGTAACATTTGACTTTAGGGTGCATTATTACTGGAGTCAAAGTTGCTGCTTTAAATTTGTTGCATTAAAAGTAATTAGGCTAAAAAGACATCAACAGTTTATTGGAATGCACAGGATCAAAAATAATCATTCTTCCACCCTGTGAACAGTGCAGGGACTTCGTAAAAGTGGCCAAACCTTGCTATCTTATTCATGAACTTTACAAACTTTTAAGCTTCCCACTGGAGACGTGATGGCATAATTTATATCAGTATTACAATGTGATTTTTACAATGACTTAGTACAAGACCTCCTCAAACAAGCCAGACAAACCTGCTGGGGTGCAGCAGAGTGACTAGAAATGTTCATTGTAAATAACAGTTTTCATTGTTTGTTTTGAGGGCCAATTTGAAGTCAGAGGTTTCCTGCAGAACCTTGCAGGAATTCTCAGGACTCCCCCTGCCTGGCAATTACTTCATTCATCTGACAGCCGCGTATTTGAGGACACTGCAATAAATGCTAAGAACAGTTCCCTTAGATTGCAAGCAATGGCTAGTTTCTGCCACAATTCCCACTATCACTGTTGTGTCATTCCCAGGGGGCTAATCTCAGATAAGGCTTAAACACAAAATGTGCTTCCTTCAGAACATCAAAACCATAAGATCATAAGATATAGGTGCAGAATTAGGACATTCGGCCCATCATTTGCTCTGCCAATCAATCATGGCTATTTTTTAAAGCCCTTTCTCCCCAAGACCCTTTTACCAATCAAGAACCTATCAATCTCTGCCTTAATTACACCCAATGAC
>JARFYF010000017.1:20189078-20200066 GCA_030265395.1 Rhina ancylostomus | reverse complement strand
CCACTCTCTGCCTTCTGTGGGCCAGCCAGTTCTGGATCCACACCGCAATGTCCCCTTGGATCCTATGTCTCCTCACTTTCCCCAATAAGCCTCGATTATGATTAATATTCTACCTCTGGACCTTTTTCCTGCACTATCCCCATATCCCTTTGTAGCCTTAATATCAATAAATCTATTAACCTCTATTTTAAATGAATTCAATGACTGAACCTCTGCACCCACTTAGAGTAGAGAATTCCACAGATTCATCCTCACAGTTTGACAAAATTTCTCCTTATCTTAGTCCTAAATTGCCTAGCCCTTATTCTGATCTAGGTTCTAGACACTCCAGCCAGTGGAAGCATCCTCTACACATCCACCCAGTTGAGCTCTGATAGAATGCTTTAAGTTTTAATAAAATCTCCTCTCAATTTTCTAAACTCTTAAGTCTTCTCAATCTATTCTCATTTGGCAAACCAGCTTCCCAGGAACTAGTCTACTGATCTTTGTTATACTTTCTCTATGGCAAGTGTATCCTTATTTAGGTAAGGTGACCAAAACTGTATACAATGCTCCATATCCGGTCTTACAATGCCTTATATAATTGCCACAGCAGCACTTTTGAAATCTGTAGACCAAAGAGACATTTTATTTATATTTTCACTATTTCTAGATTATATTAGATGTTACATGGACTAGCAGTAGCATACTTATTGAAGGAAAGAATACGTCTTTGATATATCCCTCTGGAAATTTAATAGCACCCTTTAATTCAGGATGAAACCATTTTAGAGAAACACAACAAAGACAAGCAATCAGTGGGGACATTTTATGTTCATTCAAGGGATGTGGGTTTTGCAGGCTGAGCCAGCATTTAATTGCCCATTCCTTATTGCACTTGAGAAAGTGGTGGTGTGCTGCCTTCTTGACCTGCTGCAGTTCTTAAGTATACTCATAATGCTGTTAGGGAGAGAGTTCCAGGATTTTGACCCAGCGAAAGGGAAGGAACTGTGATATATTTCCAAGTCAGGATGGTGTGTGGCTTAGAGGGCAACTTCCAGGTGGTGATGTTCCCATACTTTTGCCGCCCTTGTCCTTCAAGCTGGTAGAGGTCATGGATTTGGAAGGCACTGTGTAAGGAGTCTTGGTGAGTTGCTGCAGTGCAAACTGCTGCTATTGTGCATTGCTGGTGGAGTGAGTGGATCATTGTGAATGGGGTCCCTCTCAAGAAGCTGCTATATCCTGTATGGTGTCAAGCTTCTTTGAGTGTTGTTGAAGCTGCACTGATTCAGGCAAGTGGAGAGTATTCCATCACACTCCTGATTTGAGCCTGTGTGGGTTTTTCACAATATTTCAGGATATCAGAGGGTTATTCAGGGTTCTTCAGTAAATTTTAACAAATCAACAAGGACCTTTAGATATAGACACGGGTACTGGCTAACAATAGATGAACACTCATCTAATAGTGATAATAATAAGGATAAGTTCAATTTGAAAAGGAGCAACATAAAAGGTTATTAATAGATTAAGCAAGCTGTGGTAAATGAATTTTATTGTTGACAATAAAGAGATGACATAACTTGGGGGCAAAAAAAGAATAGAAAAGAATGCTTTAAAATGGTGAAAGATTAGAAACAGTCCTGCGGGCACACCCTAAGAGGACATACTGGCCTTGGAGCAAACACATCCCAAATGCAAGTCATAAACTCCAAGGATTAAGTTACAGCAATAGATTATAGAGACTAGATTTGCACTCCCTAAAATTTAGGAGATTAATTCCTTTCTACCCTATCAACTTTCCATACACCTTGAAAACTTGAAAGTTGATAAGGGAGAAAGAAATTATTTTGGTTGCCTTGGAAGACCAGGACTAGAGTGTAAATCTAAGAGTTAGAACCAAGCTTTTCAGGATCAAAATTAGTAAATATTTCTCGACACAGGATAATTAGAAATTTACAACCCTCTTCCACAAACAGAAATTGATACTAGGTTGATTGTGAGTAAATGAGGCTGATGGATATTTATTAAAAGGAATATAGGACAAAAATGGGGTGGGGTAATACAATGGAGTTTTATCACTAGGTAATTATGAGTTTATGAATGAATGAAACAGATTGAAGGGATAAATGGCCTTCACCTATTCTATGTAATGGCATGTAAAATGAAACCAGACAATTGGAGCCTGCAGTAGATCTTATTCTCATCTCCTGCAAAATACCCAGAGTTTTCTTCCCTTCCACTTCTGACTACTCTTATCCAAGGGCACAGTGAGTGAAAAAATTCATATTCTGTATTTATTTGTCCAATTTTGGAAAAAACAACAAGAACATCTCTACATTAGCTTGCAAAATCTATAAATTCTTAAGTTGCAAAGGAGTATGAAATCAAGAAAGGTGGCAAATAAACAGGAAGTGTTCTTTACCTCTCATTGCATCTTTCACATCATTTTGTTATTTCCAATATTTTATACCCATCTGTCATAACCAACTTTCATGTTCAGGGATCTCTGGCTTTTAACTTTAGAAGTGGACACATTCTGTCAGCTAACTTCAACAACTGATATTTTGTAAACCCATTATGCTCTTTTCAAATTATATTAACCAACAAATACCAAACTTAAACCTCACAGATGCTTTGAGTATTCCTTCTACAGTACAGGTTGTTTTCCACCCTATTTTGGTCTTTAGGACCTAACAGTTTAGGACCAACATTTAAACAGTTACAGAAATGCATTAGGGTTAGATTCACTGATGCAAGTCCTTTGGTTTATTAACAGATTGTAAATGCTACCTCTAAATAATATATTTATTTCAATGATCTTCCACCAAGCTTCAATTCTCTTTGCAGAAATGTTTACGTGATAAACACAAACATTCTGGAAGTGTCACATCTTATGGTATAAAATAACACTCCAAAAACAATTCAAAGTGGGATTTCTTTATCTAGTTAAGGGTTACAAATCAGAAGTAGAGATGTTCACAGGTTATTAAACACTGTTCAGATCCATTTACAACTTCTCAGATGATGTAGCAATTTACATCCAAATGCCAAAGATCAGGTCAACTGTCAAGTTTAGGCTATCTATTGGAAAACTACATTCATGCCGCATAAATGCCAAAAAATAACCATCTCCAGCAAGATAGAGTCTAACCACTTTCCTTTTACATTCCACAGATTTACTGTTACCATTGTTTATAGTCAATTCTCCTTGGGCGGAGATTGGGGGTGGGGGGGTGGGGAGGGGGAAAAGAATGGCAGACTTTACCACTGACTAAAAATGAATCAATTTTCAAATGCCACATAATTATTGTGGTTAAAGGAACAGAGCGGAGGATGGGTATTCTGCAGCGTGACTCACTTTCAATTTTGTATCCAACTTACTGTGGATTCCAAACTACTTCTAAATGATAATAAATGAAAAACACTGCACTAAAACGAACCACCATCATATTAATAGCCTTTAAAAAATGTATACCTACTCTAAATATGCAAGAGGACAAACAAAAAATCTCTTCAGAATATAACACTGAATTATTTAGATTTATTTTATACTTTCATACATACAAGACTCGTAGTAGTAATTTTGGTCAGCAGCCTTTCATTGGAAATGGGAGTGGAGAATTTGAGGAAGGGAGGACAGTCAGAGATGTCCAACATGAACCAAAGTGGGATTTGGTAAAGTTAATCAAATTTTCCAGTTTGGGGCCAGTTCAGGAAACAGAAACTGTATGTTCATCTGTGTACAGAAATTAAACTGGAAGTATGGTATTTATGAGAAGTACAGCAATTTTCACATACAACATGACCAGCTGACTATATACTGCAAGTATTGATAACTTCTTGTTTCCTTGTTTGCATTATTCATGAGTTCCCTTTTTAAATATTGCAACAATCATGAATAGCAAAATTATCTCACCAGACCAAGAATTGGTATGTATTTCATTGCATGAGCCAAGTAACTTGGAATTTTGTTCAATATGCAAGTACATTTTGAGACAACATAGCTGTTAACGTTATGAATAATGGGAAATTTTTGAATAGGAAGTGATTCTACGAAAGTCTGAAGGAGAAAATCAGAAAATTCTACAAAACTGGCTGTAATGAGTGTACAGCAACAAGAGAAATCAATCATAACTGTATATAGAAGTGGGACCAAGAATGAGGCTAAAGGAATAAATAATGAAAACCCAAGCCTAAATTTATGAACTCTGCCAATGGACTTCAGGGTTGAAAGATAGTTATCATTTACTGACAGCTTGGAAGGGACCTGTCAGTAGGGTCCTCTTTGAGGGTCAGCACGTCCCTGACTTCTGCACCTGTGCAATGCGGTGTGGAAATCAGGATTGTGTGGAGATCAGAAATAAGCACGTACTGTATATCTCCTGCTCAGCTGCTGGACTTAGTTTACAGTTGGTCCTTCAGCTTTATACCAACATGTTTAGCATAACCACATATATTTAAATGGAGTTGTCAACATGGATAGAAAAGGTAAGTGAAGGCAAGTGCTTTTTACATTTTACTGAGAGTCAGAGGTATACAGCATTGTACCAGGTCCTTTGGCCAACCAAGGTACCTGCTTATCTAGTCCCATTTGCCTGCATTTAGCCCATTTCCCTCTGGACCTTTCCTATCCATGTACCTGTCCAAATGTCTTTTAAATGTAATTGTACCTGCCTCTGCAGTTTCCTCTGGCAAATGTTTCTATGTTCTAAATGTCTTTTAAACATTATAATTGAACCCGCCTCTGCAGTTCCATATACCCACCACCCTCTGTGCGGAAAACCTTGCCACTTAGGTCCCCTTTAAATCTTTCACCCTCATCTTAAACCTATGCCCTCAAGTTTTAGACTCGCATCGCTGAGAAAAAGACCATCTATCTACCCTATTTATGCCCCTTATGATAATATAAACTTCTACAAGATCACCCCACAGCCTCCATCGCTCCAGAGAAAATGGTCTCTGGATTACTGTATTAATGATTGATTATTAATCAATTCAATCACTGTATTAATTCTTATTTTAAAGAATTTTTTCTAAATTTAAATCATCAATGTTTTTTTAATATCTCTGAACTGACATTCATCTCACAACCATCATCACCACATTGCTGTTTCTCGAACTCTGTTGTGCACAAATTCAAGCTGTCACATTCACCAATATTGCAACAGTGACTACATTTTTTAACATCCTATTTGGTGGTAAATGTGCTTCACTGGAACATTGTTGTGAAAGATGCTACAAAATGATCTGCTCCTGTGCTCAATGTCGAGGCCAGAAGAGGAACAGCAGGTTCACTGTGCTGACAGCTGATCTCCTACTCATTTCTGACATTCACAATGCAATGTCCTAGCTTGGAATCCATAAAAGTTATAATAAGCTAGTGATTCATTATGGAACCACTAGCTGCAAACCAGCATGATCTAACCCAAAGTCAAAAAGACAGGCTTCATGATATCTAACAGCTTAATAGCTGGATGGGATTTTCAGGCAAAATAATCAAATACTACTTCAAAAATTACTGTTAATTAACAATATGCTTTATTCTGTCTTTCCAAAGTGATTTAAAAATGGGACCACTATTGCAGCCCACTGGTATGTTAAAACTATAAAGACATGGAAATAAAATAAGAGATGTTGAAGCATTAATTTAAAAAGAGCACCTGTCTTGAGCTTGTGTGCTGCAGAGCAGTTCTCAGGTTGCAGTTTTCTGTCTTTATGGTCGTGTTCTCTATTTGTAACTTTAAGACATCCTCCTCAGAAGACCCAAGTTTAAATCGCAAATCCTTCAAAAAAAAGCAAAACAAAATGTTAAGGAGATTTTGAAAATTGAAATTACAACAAAACTCTGACTACCATTCATTAGTGACAATGATGTGTAGAAGCAGATTTCTAAAACAGTTTTTCCTCTGGATGGGGTGGTCTGGGGGGGGGGGGGGGGGCAAGAGACAGTGCTGGTGGAGGCAATGATGGTACATGATCTGGAAAAGGTAGGGGTGGCTATGATTGTTTCCATTAATGGTTAATTTTTCCAATAATGATTCCTAAAAGAATGTTCCCCTGTCCACTTAAACTATCTGATTCATTCAAAGTTAAAAACCATACTTCTTGATTAACAAGGGAGAAAATGTAATCACTGTACAATGGTAGGAATAGCAAGGAAGAGTTGCCCATCTCACCCTGAATAAACTTCACACAATGTATAATATAAACAATTCAAGACATTTTTCACTCAATGCTCAAAGCTGTTAATTTGGGACATAAATTTTTTCCACTGGATTACAGTTTAACAGAGTATTTTTTTCTGCAATACCTTGTTTAAAGCTGTGGGGGCAACTATCTCACTCCATCCCTCAGATGACCAAGGTAAACGTAAACAATGACCCATATTTTTCAAAGAAATGTTTATACTTCCAAAGTGGAACGTCTGTCATTTTCATCCATAACCTTCAAAAAGCTTGGGACTTTTTGCAAGGATATACAAACACAGAATTCCCAAAGTTTCTGAGAAGGGCTCACTGATGA
Source organism: Rhina ancylostomus (assembly GCA_030265395.1). Classification (NCBI taxonomy): domain Eukaryota; kingdom Metazoa; phylum Chordata; class Chondrichthyes; order Rhinopristiformes; family Rhinidae; genus Rhina; species Rhina ancylostomus. The sequence continues at coordinate 20,193,565 of JARFYF010000017.1, read as the reverse complement.
TTTCCTGAACCCACTCTGAGATTGGATACCTCATCTTCCTGGCACAGGCTTTGTAATTCAATTCAGTTCAATGAAAAGAATGGGCTGCAAGGAACTGAAACAAGTTTCAGGTAAGTTACAGTTTATAGTTGCATTTAATAAATTTTAAACATTTTTCTAGTTTTTTTATTACTTTAAGAAAGCAATTTGGAAATATTTAATATTGTTAGTTTTATTCATCTCTTAAGCACCCAGAGTTTACAGCAACAAAGAAGCGAGCTAAAGAAGTTCTTCCTGAATCAGGCTCTGCCATGGAAATACAAAAGTGCAGAAATAAGTAACTCTAACTTCCATTGTTCTGATTCTGTTTAATTATAAAATACCAAAGTATTTTATAAAAGGTTTAACAGGAATATTTTCAGTACTAACTGTTACAAAATATATACATCCACACATATAATCACTCCTAAATTAAATAAACTTGATTTGAGCACAGAATTCCAGTCAAATAAACCACGTTCCTACCACCCTATCTAGGTAAACATCTTGTATCTGTCAAACATCAAAGTGTCAAAAAAAAAGTCAGCCATTCTGCAATTTACAAAAGGGATGCCTTCTGGAAAACATTTTATTAAACAAAATTTAGTAAATTGGAAAATATGGATGAAATGCATTGTGGGTATTTTGATATGGTGTATTCCTATGGGAAGAGGGTGGATGTTATTTGTTATGGTGAAAAATAGATTCATAAATTGAATACATGTCCCCCAAAGAGTCAATTTTGTTCTAGTGAAAATTCAAATGATTGAGGAACATCATTTGAGGAACATTGTACTTAATTGTTCCCAATTGACATTTCCAGCTTCAATGGCCTGGCTTCTCTCTGAGAGTTAAAGCTGGGAACTCGACTGCAGAGACTGATAATCGTAGAATGTAGATCTTTATGAAATGGAATATACCAGCATACATCAAAACAACTCTAACTAAACCTGGCAATAAACTTAAGAGAATAGCAACTACTGTATCATGAATTTAAGCATAATGTTTTCCTCAATCTAAAATTTTTAAATATATATGAGTTTCAGGTAACAAACATTACTTATGCCTTTTAGTGTAGTCGTTAGTGTAATGCTATTGCAGCACCAGCGATCACGGTTCAATTCCTGCTGCTGTCTGTAAGGAGTCTGTATGTTCTCCCCATGACTGTGTGGGTTCCTTCTGGATTCTCTGGTTTCCTCCCACATTCCAAAGACGTAGAGGTTAGGAAGTTCTGGGCATGCTTTGTCGGCGCCAGAAGCCTGGCGACAATTGCGGGCTGCCCCTAGCACATTGTCAGACTGTGTTGGTTGTTAGTGCAAAAAGACGCATTTCACGGTGTGTTTCAATGTACACGTGACTAATAAATAAATATTATTATATCATTAAGGCTTTAAAATGTCCTTTCACTAAGCGTATTCTTCTCCAAAACACATTTCGTGTGATTCCCAATAGAAAGATTATCAAAATAAATTCTGAAGGAGCATTCCATAAAGAAAGGAAAATGTTTTTAAGTTTAAGAGAGAGTGGTGGTTCAATTAATATCATTTTACATTTAAACTTTGTCAATATAAATTCTGATTTTTGAAAACCTAATTCATACCTCTGGTTGCACAACATTCTGATCTACAAAAACATCACTGGGTCCATCCAGAAAAATGCTTCAAATCCCATTATCTATTTCATAACAATTCAATTGTAGCAGCTGAGTTAGCGTTTTCTGCAAACTAAGTAACCCTAGCAAAATCTAATCAAGTGACGGAGATAAAACTTGCTGAACTTACTGCACAATCCTATCAAAAACGTAGTCAACTCATTACTTTCCACTGTCATATGGCAAGCAGCAATAAATCAATACAGAAAAGCGTGTATGCTGTCCCTGGTGCGATAAGGATTCGTATTATAGAAAGAGAAGGTTGATTTGTTAATAACACATAATAGCAACCATTCATACCATGCATTAAATCACAAATTTCAGTTTCCATTTAATACAGCCAAGACAAAATTGGATTTTTTTTCAGTTCTCTCTGTAATTCCTACATCCATCATTTATTATTAAAGGGGTCAAACCACAGCCGGACAACAGTCTTTTATGAAAAAGTATAAATATAAAATATTAACCTTATCCACATGGCAGCAAACATGAGGGTTTTTTCTGTTAATAATTATAAAATGATTAAAGATCTATTGAGTTCAGGAGTCCTGTGACATCATCACTATTTACTTTTAAGCAAGTGACCAATTTTAAAAACCTCAGGTTGATTATTCCTTTTAATGCATTTTGAATCTAATTTTGATGCTACAAATATATTTATGAAGAAAATGCATGGAACCATAAATTGTCCTTCACTATGAACTATACTAAGTAAAGGCTTTTCCACAGAATGTATTTTCTTGATTTCCAGTGTCTAGCCGTATCACCTCTTATGCCATTCCTGCTGCAAAGTTGTACTTAAGCTAATGCTGTTTTATTTGAAATAGTTATTTTAGTCTTCTTTTCTGGCAACTGTACTCTATTTAAAAAAAACAATTTAGTATGGAGCTTTAAATTTCAATGTCAATATCACTTGAAAATTGAATATTAACTAATGGTAATATTTCCCAGCACTGTAATGATCCCACTGTAAAATCAAACAAAAGGCAAGAACTAATGACAATTTTGTTAATGACTTTCCATTAGGCCTGTAACTTGGGACCAATAATGGAAATATTAATTATCCCACTGTGGGATTGTTACTTGTGTAACAAATAGTTTAAAATGCTTGAGTAACTGTAATTTTAATTAGTGTGAGGCAAAACGTTTTTTTGCCTTTCTTTGAAACATGCAGCATCCAGAGAATGAAGTGAATCTACATTTTTAACACCTTTGTTCCTTCTGAATGAGCATTAACGATTTTAACAAGAAACACAATTTCCCAGATTTCACTTGAAAGTGTTGACCTTCAAATCATTTCCCCTATCCATTTTCAGCACATAGGCATTGCCTTCTCACTTAGACTTGACACCTCCATTATGTAGATCACAGATGTGGTCACCTCTGATCACTTCCTCAAATCACACACTAACCAATATTCTGCCCAACTTACTTTCTTTTGTGACAAAAACAGAAAATGACAAAAGTACTCAGCAGGTCACACAGCATCAGTGGGGAGAAGGGTCATAATGAGGACGGTGAGTGGAGAAAAAGAGAGGGTGTGTACCAAAGTTGTCAAGGTAATGATTACTTTGAAAAAAAAACATCAATTGGAAACAGAAAAAAAGCACAATTAACACAAAGAGGTGCAGCCACATCTGTGAAGAGCAAACAAAGAGTGGCCACCAAAAATGGTTAAATTTATAATCATGTCCCAAAGGCTTTAATGTACCCAGATGATGAGGTGCTGTTCCTCGGGCTTACATTGGGCATTATTGGAGCAATGTAGGAGGCTGAAAACAGAGAGGTCAGAATGAGGATGGGGCAGAATTTAAAATGATAGGCAACTGGAACCTTAGGGTCACTCATGCAAACAGAACAAAGATGTTCTGCAAAGAGAACACCCAATCTAGATTTGTTTCCTCCAATTTATGAGAGACCACATTGTGAGTGCCCAATGCAACACACTAAATTGGAAGATGTGTAATTGAATTGCTGCTTCACTTGCAAAGACTAGATGGTGGGAAGAGAAGAGGTAAAAGAACAGGAGTTGAATCTACCCCAACTACATGGGCAAACACCCTGACAAGTGAAGTGCTTGAATGGTCCCTTTGAAACACTAAAAGAGGAAAGGAGGGAAATATATGTAAGGTGATGGGATCCCATCGGAGGTGGCAGAATTTATAGAACATCGAACATTACAACACAGTATCAGCCCTTCGGCCCACAATGTTGAGCTGACATTTTACCCTCCTCTAAGATCTATCTAATCCTTGCCTCCCACATAGCCCTCCGTTTTTCTATCATTCATGTAGCTATCTAAGAGTCTCTTAAATGTCCCTAATGTATCTGCCCCTACAACATTAGCCAGCAGTGCGTTCCATGCACCCATCGCTCTCTGTGTAAAGAAACTCACCTCTGACAACCCCCTTATATCTTCCTCCAATCACGTTTAAATTATACCCCCTCGTGTTAGCCATTTTCACCCTGGGAAAAAGTCTCCGAATGTCCACTCGATCAATGCCTCGTATCATCTTATAATTTATAGAGGACGATGAGGTGGAAGCTGAGGACAAGAAAAACTGTATCTGTGGCCAGGAGGAGAAAGGGTGAAAGCAGAAGAATGGGAAATGGAGGGGATCTGGATGAGAGCCCTGTCAACTACAGTAGAAGGAAAGCACTTAAGGAAGATGACAGACATCTTAAAGGCATTGGTGTGAAAAGTCTTGTTAACAGAGGAGAAAGAATTTAGAGGACGAAAATGGGTGAATGAAATAGAGTATTTACAAGAATCAGAGTGGAAACAGAAGGAGTTGAGGTAGCTTTGGGAGTCAGTGGG
>JARFYF010000017.1:20100018-20111848 GCA_030265395.1 Rhina ancylostomus | reverse complement strand
GAATGTGAACCCAGTGTTTTATTTAAAACCTGACTGGCCCAAAAGTACACACTTTCCCTGAATAGTTGGGCATTGAAGGAATAAGTTTGTAAAATAGTGAAATATAAAAATAATTTCAAAATAAAATGAGAATTTAAACCAACAGTCAGGAGAGGTACATGGTTTCGTAGATAATTTAAGGTTACCATTTAAATCCAAATTCATTTACTCTAAATTCTAATTTCATTGATCTTCTGCAGTAGGAAATTAGCACTTCACAGAAAAAAAGCATTGTGACAATAACATTTTTCAAAACATCTTTTGGAAAGTGTTATGCATTAGGGACGGTGAAAACATATCAATGCAAAGGGTTGAAAGAATTAAGGCTGCATAATATCTTTTGATCATATTTGCATCTATATAAATAGAAATATTATCAAATCAATAAGTAAAACTGCACTGCATATTCTTGTCGTAAATGGGCTGTACATTATATAGTAATATATACTCAATTCTGACATTCATATTTACATGTAGGAGATAAACAAGCAGTACAGAACTAATGATGAATCTGAATTAACAGAAGCAAAAAGCTTTTCCATGTTAAAAAGCTAATGCATTTGATAGTATTGATTAAAATGTCACTTTTATTATAGTACAATAATGTTCAATAGTTTGCACTAACCGATCAAGATAATAACCTTTATTTTCCAATATTTGAAATTATACTTCTCAAGGCAAATTCCAATCAGAAACAAATCAACATTAATTTGCTTTTACCACAGGACATCAAAAAATTAATTCTTTAGTTGTCATCCAAAATATTACATTTAGATCTTCACATTAATAGCCATTAATACAATTAGCAAGAAAGTAAGTTATGCAAGGAATCTTAAATTCTTATTTTGTAGGGTAATACACAAAGTTACAACTGACTGATTTGCTAAATTAAGTTAATTAACCTTTTTAATTCTAAGGCCCCTCAACTGATGGCAAGAAAATATTAATCTACTTGCTGTAGTTGAGGTGGTAAACAAGTTTAAAAAACTCATTCCACCTTTTAGACAACAGAGCACAACACAAAACCAGCACTGACTGGAAATTATAAATGTTGTTCCCTACATGCGACCAAATGCGATGTCTGTTGTAACTGTAAATAGTAACATTACAAAATTTAACAAATGATTATTTGCAAAATGTTACTCACCAAATAAATCATAGAAGTGCATGGTTTCATAGATATTTTAAAGTAACCCATTTAATACCAAATTCATTTACTTTAAATTTTGACTCTGCTTCTAGCTTCTGATAACTATCCACTGATTAATATTTCTTATATTCAATTGCATCCATTGATTTGTTGAAATATACAGTTAACCTGCAAATAGAAGAACTTGTAATTGACCAAATAAACATTTAACATAACAAGGAACTGAAACAAACCCCCAGAGTTTCTTCTCTTCCATCAGTTAAGGCTTCTAACCGGTGTAATCGTTCCTTATACAGTGCTCGGAATTCACCCAGCAGTTTCCGCATCTCAGGTCGAGATGCAGTTCCAAGATCATGATTATCAAATCTCCCTGCATAGTTCCCTGCAAAATCGACAAATTTTTTTTTAAAAAAGTACAAACTTCTTGCCATTTCTGTTATCCAAAACTGCCATGCACTCAAAAACACAACAATAGAATGAAAATGAATTGAAAACTCGTTAAAACAGAAAACAAAAGTTTATGCATGGCTGGGAGTCAATGGTATGAAAGGAAGTGGTCTGCAGGGATTAATATCCTCAATCCCATGAGATTACCCAAGAAATACCCTGGCCATTAGTGTTTGCAATGACCACAGATAGAAAACTACATATGAAGGCAGAAACAGGACAGAAATAAATAATATTACCCCAAACTTTAGAACTGACCAGAATGACTAAAATATCCTCTTCCAGTCTCTAATTTCTATATTTCAATCTAGTCTTCTTAGTACAGATTAACAATGTGAACAGTTGTTCAGTGAATGTATTTTTTATAAAATCCTCATCCTGAACAGAAAACAGGATCTATTCACACATTAGCAAACCTCTTATTTCTGGAGATTCAGTTGCTTAGCACTTCTCAGCACATCTTCCATGAAAGGATTCTTCTGAAGCAATAGAGAAAATTAGCCCAAATTTTCCCATAAGTGAGTATCATTATGCTCTCTAGGGACACCAAGTTTTGATTATAGCAGTATTCAGTTGGAACCCCTGCAAGCCCAGTCAAGAGATATCCCTGATCTAGTTCACAATACCGCACCAACTCCCTGCTTTCCCATCTACTTTTGCAACCCCAATTTTCTCACAAGCACCTCACGGCCCCTCCCTAGAGGTCAAGGCCTCAACTCCCAGCTACAGAGGTTAAGTCTCTGCACATATTTGAGGAAGTTGATTAATGCCTTTTGTGTTCAGAAATCTAAGAATATAGGAAGAGAGTGGGAATATGATATTGAGGTAGAGGATCAGCCATGATTGCATTGAATGACAGAACAAGCACAAAGAGTTAAATGGCCCATAACTAAAACAATCATTCACTCTATATTCCAACCACCATTTGGAGCAATATCTCAGCATCAACCATTTCAAAGTAGAGCTTTTAGTGTATGGACTGAGATTCCTTTTTTTTAATAATATGTCTAAGAGGCAATTTTATTTTTTATTAAACTACAATGTGTGGAAAAAAAAATCATTTTGAATTTGATGCAGACATTGTGATAGAAGGCAAAGCTTTCAGAATTTAAAGTCACATTTCAAACCCACAAAATTTTAGTTGTTACAAACTCACTAAAATCATTAAGAAGCATTTGCAAAAATCCTAGCACAATAATTCAAAAAACCATTACTGGCAGTGAGTCAAAACACCTTTTAGGGATCTGCTACAAGTGACGTACAGACCAATTCTCCTTGTGATACAGTTTCAAAGTTATTATGCAGGTCTCATATAGGTCAAATATAGAATACCAAGACTATACCAGCAGCACATAATTATGCATTTGATTCTAGTGCCAAAATAAATAAAAGTTTAAAAAGTGAGACACTCAGACTGACAGCAACCAAAATGCAAGAACAGGTTCAGAAACAAAATAATGTTCTTGTTAGAAATCAGAAATAAAAATCCAAAATATGCTGAAAACCAGGTCAGCAGCTGTAAAGAGGGAAAAGAAGTTAACTTCTCAGGTTCTACTTTTCAACAGAACTGAAAAGTTAAAAGATAAAGAAACATTAACTTGCAGACAAAGGGGGAAGGGCAGGGACATCCAGGTCTCCAAGAGGCTGGCAAGCAGGAGTGAATAAATTACAACATATTGGTAATGGTAACAGGAATAGCAGAAAAAAAAATACCAGAAATTACTAAACTCAGCATAATGCAGAAGGTTATAGAATTCCTCAGCAAAAGATGAGGTGCTGGATATCAAGATGACATTGAACTTCACTATACTAATGCAAAAGGTCAAGGTTAAAGTGACAGGTGACTGGAAGTTCAAGTCAAGTTTGTGGTTGAACAGAGGTATTCTACTAAGTGGTCACTTGATTTGCGCCTGAATTTCTCTACTCCTGAGCGGTGAATATAATGCATCAAAGTGAAGGAATTACACTCTGCCTGGAAAAAAAAATTTAAAGGCCTTCATGGGAAAGGAAGGAAATTGATAAGGAGGGGAAGGAATCCTTGGCTGAGGAAAAAGTACGATAGACTCAAAGTTCTGGAATGGAAAATGGTATCATCAGAACAGACGAAATGGTGCAGAGGATGAATTCCAAGTCAAGGAATTTGCAGGTATCAATTGGGCATTATTCACCAGCCAAGCCACAGAAATGGAAGCACAGGAATTGCAAAAAAGGAAAAGAGCCTAACAATAACCACACAAATATGGAAATTGGCATAAGTAGTAAGCGTTAAACAGATCGTGCCTTTCTATCCTCATTCTGACAGAACTATTCCCTTGGTGATTTATTGGTTTCCATCAATTATCACCAACACCCCCTATCCTTCCCAATGCCTGCCTTTCATCTCTCCTTTTCCAACATCTCAAACACTAATTACAGAAGGAACAGCAATTTACTTGTACTTCTTTGTCATTAGTATATTATGTTCATTACTCACAACATAGCCTCCTCAATACTAGGAAGATCAAATGTAAATTGGGTGCTTGTTTTGCAGAATACCTTTGTCAGCTCATAATTTATGACCCCAAGCTTTCTATTGCCTGTCACATTAGCTCTCCCACTCTGTCCTTAACCAGCTAGAACATTCCAATGAATCTCAATGCAAGTTCAAGAAACAGTAACTCATCTTCCAACTTTACACACATTGCAGCCTTTGAGTCAACGATGGCTCAGAACCTGGTGGGAAATGCAACTGTTTCACGTTGGACTGCTGTCCAGGCTTTGGAAAAATAGGGACTTCTACTGGAATGCAAAGGTCTAGACTAGCTAGTCACTTTTTGCTAGGATCTTTTGAACTGTGCTCCAATTCTGAACTCTTCATTGAGTCGCAACCTGCTGCAAATCTCCAGCAATTACATTGCCTGCTGAACATGAACTAGGTTAGACTTGCATATGAACACACAGGCCATTCATTTCATTTGCAAGAAACTGCCACAAAGGAGGTGCATTAGCTAACATTCTTTTTTGGAATGAATTCAAATGCTTGTATTTTTATGTATTTTACTTTGTATTTGATTTTAAAATGATTTTTGAATGTTCCTGAGCAGTTTGCTAGAAATGAGGGCCATTGTTTCCTAGCTATTTTGTGTGCAGAACTTGTTCTCACCCACCTACATGATAGCTTTGTAATCACTCCAGGCCCTGCCCCATGCAAGGCCTCAAAGTATAGGATCAAGATACCTTTAAGCAGCAAGTTGACATTGGTGACTCACTACCAACTGCAACTTCTGACCAAGTAAGATCAGGAAATTTAGATTCTGCTACTCCCATACATGTCTCCTCCTTGCTTTTCACTTATCCACCTCAAATACCCCATTGCAGAAATAGACTTTTATTCTTTCCTCCCCTCCACAGTTTCTTAACATCTTAAAATATCTATTGTATCTATTTTTCTTTCCATCTTTGTTGAAAGATTAAATTATTGACCAAGATTGTTACCTGACCCATTTGCAGCTTTTAGTCTTTATTTCATAAGTTGCTATTATGTTAAAATGCATTCCTCAAAACCACCTGATAACTCATATGTTGTATTATTGCTTAAATGGCCAAACAGCAAAGATGATTCTATTTTTGTAATATTTAAAACATCGATGAAGCGCTTTGTTACATCCACAATATAGGACCTAATGCTGTTTATTCTTCAGTAAATGGAATTTTTAAATAACTGCAGATGCTAGAAATCCAAAAGAAAAACACATCACATTTTTTGATCACCCTGTAACTGCCCCAATAACAGCTGGCCCCAGAGCAATCTAGGCCTCCACCTATCACAGATATTCACTTTGTCCCATCCATCCTCCCCCTCCCCCACCATCTCTGCAACCTAAAACTAACTTGTTTTCCCACTTTCCCAGTTCTTTGATCTAAAACCTTAACTATTTTCTTTCTTTCCACAGGCACTGTTTGATTTCAGAGTCATAATCATACAGCATAGAAACAGGCCCTTCTGCCACAATGCCATGCCAACCATCGAGTACCTACCTATCCTATTTCCATTTACCAGCATTTGGTCCATTGCCTCCATTCCAGCCGACATCCCGGTACCTCTCCTGTGCACCCCCTTTAATGCCATCACATATTTCTTGTAGTGAGGCAACCCAAAATGTACGCAGGGTTGCAGCTGTGGCCCAACTAATATTTTATACAGTTTTACCATAACCTCATTGCTCTTTCATTCCGTGCCCCAGCTAATGAAGGCAAGTATCCTGTATGCAGTCTTCATTATTTCATCTTCAAAGATTCTTGGAGTTATACATCAAAGTCCCACTGTTGCTCAATACTTCAAAGGACCCAACCGTTCATAGTCCTTCCAAAGTTCATCGCCTCATATACAAGATTAAATTTTATCTGACATTGCTCTGCCCATTTTACCAATTGATTAACAATCTAGTAGCTCAAGACTATCCTCCTCACTGTTAACACCATCACCAATCTTCACGTTGTCTGCGAACTTGCAAATAGCACATTAACAATTTGGATATGAATGTAGAAGGTATTTAACAGTAAGGGTCCCAACACTGACTTCTGTAGTACATCACTGGTCACAGGCTTCCAATTACAATAACAACCTGCCACCATTCTCTGCTCCTATTTATTACAAGTCAGTTTTAGATTCAATTTTCAAACTTGCTCTGAAACCCATGCGCTCTAACTTTTTCAACCCCTCTCCCATGTAGAACCTTGTCAAAGGCTTCGGGTAGACCAGAGAAACCATATCAACCAACTGCCCTCATTAATACCTCTTTGAAAAATTCAATCAAATTTGTCAGACAAGATCTCCTCCTAACAAAACCATGCTGACCACCTTTGATTTGATTCAAAGTCCAGTCCAGATGAAGGGAATCAACCCGAAACATTAACAGACCACTTCCCTCCATAAATGCTGCCTGATCCACTGAGATCCCCCAGCATCTTGTGTGTTGCTTCTGATTGATGCCTGCCCATCCATGTGTAGATTATTCTTGTCCCTCAATTTTTTTTTCCATAACTTCCCCATTGCTGACATTAGACTCATCAACTTGTAATTAGATGGCTTGTCTCTGCTGCCCTTTTTCAATAAGGGTACCATAGTCACTGTCCTTCAGTCATCTGGCAAACATTTAAAAATTTGTCAGTGCCCCAGCAATCTTCCCTAGCCTTCCATAGCAGCCTAGGATAAATCTCATCAGGCCCTGGGAATTTATCAAACTTTAACCCACTAAGAAATCTAACATCCTCCCCACCCCTTCCCGAATTCTCCTACAATGTCCTTAGTGAATAGAGAGAAGTATTCATTTAAGACTTTTCCAAGGTCCTCTGGGACCAGATTGCCATTTTCATCTCTTATGGGCTGCACTCTCTAGTTATCCTCTTGCCTTTAATATATTCATAAAAATGCATTGGGATTTTCCTTCATCTTTTCCATCACTTATACTTCATGCCCCCTCTTTACCCTCCTAAGTTTTTTCTGAAGTACTCCCCTACACTTTCAATACTCTCCTGTTTCTAGTTCTCTTGAGCTGAAATATGCTTCCCTCCCATCACCCCCACCCCTTGGCATCCAGGATTCCTTGGACTTGCTGTCCATACCGTTCAGTCTTATAGGAATAATGTTGGCCCCGAACCCTGATGTCATTTTTCATTGACTCCCAGATGTAGACCCATCTTCAAGTAGCTGCTCCCACTATTTTCCCCCTACAATAATGAATCAGCCTTACCCTACTTCAGGTCCACAATTTCTACCCTTATCCCTTTCCACAACTACTTTGAAGCTTACAGAATTATGGCCACTGCCTCCAAAATGCTACCTCAGTGATACTTTAACCACATTCTCCAAGATTAAGTACAGTATTGTCTGTTCTCTTGTAGGATTATCTACAATACTGGCTCAAAAAGCTCTCCTGAACACCCTTTAAACATTCCACACCTTTCACATCAAAGTGATCCCAATATCAGGGAAGTTAACCTGCTGAGTATTTTCAGCACTTTCAGACTTTATTTTAAGAGCTCAATCTATTACTATTACTTTCACTGAGGTTGCATTCAGTGTTCAATATTCAAGGTCTTTTCATAGCTGAATAAACTATTGGGTTAATCATCAAGTTCAAGATGCTTCTAAAGTGGAATCAAATTTCCAACTCCTCTTACAATGCTTTACTTAAACAATTGATGTCCAATTTATCAATTTACCTTTAAACCTGTTATAGTATTCTCCTTCTACAAATACACACAAACCAAGAACTGCAAAAATCATCAATGATCTACACTAAATTGGTGGAATGACATTGGGAAAGTAGCAAGTGCTTAAGCATCTTTTGCCTTGAAATGTGTGAATAAAGCCAAGATCCCTGCCCCTATTATTGTGTACTTTAGAATAGGATTGAGTTCAGCTGACATGTTATTGTCAAAAAGCCTGCCTAAACTCAATGTCCAAGCACACGTGATTAACAGCCACTTGAGTGAGGCATTGGAGGAAAGCTAATAAATATAAATCTTTAGTTCACTATGACTTACTACCTTCAGCAAGGAAATGTCAAAGCTGAAAGGATAAAATGGTGCAGATTACATGCTGTCAGGGTAAACTCAATCCACTGTGCAAGTCTCACTTGAATGGTTAAGCAAAACAAAATCAACCAAATTTTACCTTCGGTAATTTCAGGTTTAAAATTTTTGCACTTTACTGGAGGCAAGTGCTGATTATAGTGCAATATAAGTATGGAACTTCTAATTCCTTAAACCAATAAGCTAAGGATGAAAAGGACTACAGTGGATGAATCTAATGCAAAATTAGATACAAAATGAGAAATAAAAAGTGACGGAAAGAAGGATTTGATTGAGGGAGGAAGAAAATCAAATCCAACATTCTTAACATCTCCTAAAACTATGATCAAGCTGAAGGAATGGGATTTCTCCTTTCTCATGTCACTTGCAGCTATCACTTTTTCTTATTTAGAGTCCTCTCTTATGCTTCTCACCTTTGCAATTGGATGAATTGATATTTCTTGATGATCACAATGCATCATGGTTAACACAATGCAAAAGGAAGACATGAACAGGAAGAATGTAAAGTCATCACATGAAGGTACCATCATGTGCCAGATAGATTTGCCATGTAACCCAGCTCCTGGACAATGATGAACTATGCAGAGAAATCATGAGATATCATAGAGCAAGTGCACATCGTGTGGTAGAGTGCTCAATTAATGCTTTTTTTTTAAAAAAATGGTACAACATTTAGTCATGGGCATGCAAGTGGCAGCAGGGCATTGTGCGTGGGAAATCATGTCTCATGAATTTGAATGAGTTTTTTTTGAAGAGGTGATGAAGAGGATTGACAAGGGCAGTGCGGTACACATTGTCTGCATGGACTTCAGCAAAGCCTTTTATAAGTCCCACATGGTAGGTTGATCTGGAAGGTTAGATCACATGGGATCCAGTGGGAACTAGCCAATTGAATACAAAATTGGCTTGGAGGAAGGAGTCAGAGGGTGGTAGTGGAGGGTTGCTTTGCAGATTGGATTGTGACCAGCAGTGTGCCACAGGAATCAGTGATGGCTCCTTTGTTGTTCATCATCTATATTAACAGTTTGGATAAGAATGTAGCTGGTATGGTTTGCAAGTTTGAGGATGACAACAAAATTAGTGGACAGTGAAGAATACACTGTCAAGATTACAGTGGGATTTAGAACAATTAGGAAAGTGGGCCAAGCAATGGCAGAAGGAATTTAACTCAGACAAGTTCGAAGTGTTGCATTTTGGGAAGTTAAACCAGGCAGGGTATGAGTATACACAGTAAATGGTAGGGCCCTGGAGAGTGTTGTAGAACAGTATGACCTACAGTTTCAAGTACGTAATTCTCTGAAGGTGGTGACGCAGGTAGAAAGGGTGGTGAAGGTAGCATTTAGTACACTTATCTTCGACAGGACGTTGAGTACAAAAGCTGGGACATCATGTTACAACTGTACAGAACATTGGCAAAACCATATGGAGTATTGTACGGCGTTCTAGTCACTGACCAATAGAAAGGATGTCATTAAGCTGGGAAAGTTACAGAAATATTCACAAGAATGTTATCGGGACTGGAGGGCTCAGTTTATAAGGAGAGTCTGGATTGGCTAGGGCTTTATTCCCTTGAATATAGGAGGCCAAAGGGGTGACCTTGTAGAGGAATTTAAAATCATGATGGGCACAGATAGGGGGAAAATGGTCACAGTCTTTTTCCCAGGGTAGGCAAGTCTAAAAGCAGAAGGCATAGATTTAAGATGACGGGGGGAAAATTTAAAAGGGACATGAGGAGTAATTTTTTCCACAGAGAGGGTGGTAGTGGTGGTGATGGTAGTGGTATGTGAAACAAGCTGCCAGAGGAAATGGTAGAGATGGGAACCATTTCAATGTTTACAAGGAATTTAGGCAGGTACATGGCTAGGAAAGGTTGAGGAGCATGGTCCAAATGCAGGTAAATGGAAGTGCCTCAGGTAGGCAACTTGGTCAGCATGGACAAGTTGGGCTTAAAAGCCTGCTTTGGTGCTGTACGACTCGATGACTCCAAGTAACATATGTGCTACATAAGAGGCAATGACTATCACTTATCCTCAGCATTCAATTACATAACTATTATCAAGTCCCCATGATCAAAATTTTTGGGATTCACTATTGACAAAATAATCACATAACCCTGTATACAACAGGTCAGAGGCTAGTTACTCACCACAGGGTATCTCACTTCCTGATTGGAGGTTTACTTGAATACCAACCCCTAACCCAGGTGAATCAATGTCACAACTCCCAGCCAATCACTCACTGCCATCTCTGCCTTCACAAATGGTCACAAGAGTCAGTGGCAGAAATATAATACAATAAATAACTTCCAGGAATAGTAATCATTGCATATGGAAGACAATTAACTAGTTTGCTGAAAGGATCAGGAGTACGTTACTCAACCATGGATAGAGCAAAAAAAATGCTATTCACATTTCTTAAGAATAGCCTAAGCAACTAACATGTATAAAGCAAGAATGGTATCAGTAATTTATGTGGGATCTGCGAATTTATCTTGGAACTACCCTCAAGGTTAGGGACCTCTAGCCTAGAAATTCAATCACACAATGCTGTTTAGTTCAATGCTACAAGAATGAAATTTGACTTCTCCCTAAAGTGTAAGATGATAATTCTATTTATGATTCTGACTGGCACGTCCCCTACACTTTGAATTCACTTCCCCTATCACCATGGCACTATTGCTATTGATTGTACTATTTTAAAAAATGTTCATCACCAACTTGCCAAGACTTCTTCAATAACACTCCTCAAATCAACCAACCTTATTGTCTACAATTACATAGGCAGAAAATGTATGAGAATAATACCATCCAAGTACACCCTTCCAAGTTGCACATCATTCAGATTTGGTAGTATGTTCCAAAATACCTCACCTAACAGCACCTCAAAAGAACTGCAGCACTTCAGGAAGGCAACCTCTACTATCTTCAAGGACAAGACATTAAACACTAACTTCGACAGAATTCACATTCTATGGAGAATAGAAACTCCCAAAATATTTCCATGATAACTGAACTTGTACACATCAAATTCTATTTGACACTGCATGGTAATCATTTATGTACTCATGTTATTTTGAAGGTTATGATGCATATTAATATATAACAGACATAAAAACTGAACCACAAAAGTAAAACATATATACATTTCAGAACAAATAGTTGATAACCAAGGCTTGAACATCTTTAGGTACAGAAATCTTTATTGTTACTGTCAAATTCTATAATGAAGACAGTCTGTAATTTTGTTCAATTCTTGAGAATAAATGAAAGAAACTAAATTATAGTCTGAATCAGAATTATTATCACTGACATGACATGAAATTTGTTGGTTTTTGGCAGCGATACAGTTTAAAGACACAAAAATCTATAAATTACAAAAATAGATAAATAGTGCAAAACAAAATAATGAGGTCATGTTCATGGATCATTCGGAAATCTGATGCTGGATGGGAAGAAGCTGTTCCTGAATTGTTGAATTTGGGTCTTCAGGTTCCTGCGCCTCCTCCCTGACAGTAGTAACAGGAGGCATAGCCCAGACGATGAGGGTCCTTAATGATGGGTGCCACCTTCTTGAGGAACAGCCTCTTGAAGATGTCCTCAATGGTGGGGAGGGTCATGC
>JARFYF010000017.1:19993598-20005971 GCA_030265395.1 Rhina ancylostomus | reverse complement strand
AGTTAACCTCATTTCTGGTTCATGAATCGTGCATTTTCTGATGCTCTGTAGTGGATAGAAAATCAAAATCCTGCTAGTGTGTTGATCAATCTTTATTTAGATCTCTCCTGTTGTGGGCCAACAAAAATCTGTAACTTAAAAACCTTTTAAAATGTATATTGAAGTCTGGTCTGTACATGTTTTCCAAATTAAAAGGACTTTACTAAAAGCCATGGTTACTTATTCAAAATTAGTGAAAATATGTTATTCATAAAATATGTTTAAAATGAGAAAGCAGATGGACTCTTTTTACAGGATTTTCAAATGTCACATGGCATTGAAGAATTCATATACAGCAGTTGCCTCTCACAATGTTTATAAATGATTCCAGATTTAAAACCCACTTTCCTATTCACATTGTTTGGTACTGGTGTCTAAAATTTAAACTGTGAGTATCTAGCATGCACAAGAAATGGCATCCTCATTCATCTGTTGAAAGAAAATTTCCTTCACTTTGCATTAAATAAGATAGATGGATATGATCTAATAGTGGGTTTTTGTTCAGTGTTTTGGAACATCACAGTCAACTCCATTGAACGTCTTTCCTATATGTTAAATGTTTGGGTTTTCACTTTGGGGCAAGAAAGTTTATCATAAAGTTTAATCTCAAAGTAACCTTACATATGTAATGTTCTTTTTCACTAATTATTATCTTTTCATTTCCCCTTTGCTCATTTTTGCTTCTGTTTGATTGCTACTCTTTAAATGCGACTTCATAGATGTACTCAGGCAACCCAGTAACACTGGGAAATTCACCCTCTGGGAGAAAGCTCAAAACAAATATTATTTTAGTCTAGAAATGTGACTCAGGCATTATGGTTCATATTACTGTCATTGCAATGAAGTCTGGTTTCATTCATTTTGTTTAAACTCATCTTTTGATATCCTATGTGCTAACGTATGATGAGGGTAATAAAACAATGCCAGACATACGCGTAACTCAGGTCCCTGACGTTCCTTATTAATAGAGAGTGAGTGACATTTGTGCTGTTTTTGGAGTTTAAAGTGCCATCAAATATAGAAAAGCATGAAAAGGCCTTCCTGAGAATTCAACTACTGTACCACCAAAATCCCAAATCTGCTGAGAAAAATACAGAACAGTAGATTCTTGCAGTGAGTTACAAGATTCTAACCTAACTGAAGGATTTAGATGACATCATAACCTGTGAAGCTCAAGTGGTTTATAAATGTCAGTTGAAATTCCAAGATTAGATTACAACCTTTAACTTGGTTCTGGTACTTTCTGTTTTAGAATATATACGTTGTGTATAATATTTTTTGACATTCACTTTTTTAAGTATTTTTACATGAGTTACATATGCAGAAACATTCCAATGTCTTAGTAAAGAGCCAAACAACATTCACAGAAGGATATTGTATTTCTCTTGATGTCATTATTACCAAATTACCACAAAGTAAGCTGCAGTAGATTGTGTGGAAGTTCCATGCAGAGCAACATATTATAAGTAGGCACATTTCAGTAAACATATATGTTTTATTAAAATCAAAAATGCATCTGTCTATCTAAAGGTCACCTATATGTTATTACCACTAGAAATCGCTCTGCCATTGCAGATAAATTAGACAGTATATTTAATAACCATTGTGACAGCATGAATTCTTTTATCACTTGTTTCCTTCATTAATGATTTGAACTGTACTGTTGTTCAGGTCTACTGGGAAAAAGCATTCTTGTGATTTTAGGAGAGAAGAAAAAATTGTATTCCATATCTTTGAAGTGAACACTCATCTTTCCAGCCTACACATTGGATAATTGGTGATGGAAACTAATTTTCTGCATATATTATATTTCAAGAGTATATTTTTTCCACAGTAATTTATTTACCATTTTTTGTCACTTTGTCTTTATACTTCAAAGTTGATAATCTGTTTCAAATATGTTTAATATTGCCTGTTAGGTACAAGACTAACAAAATTCTTCTCCTTTCTGGAAAAAGTGAAATTACCATATTGTAGCTATTACAAAATCCATTATCAATTTAATTATGCATAAACAAGCAATTCCTTTTGGACTTGATGAAAATGATATTCAAAGCTTCCTGGCTACTAAGGGACTGCTTATAATGATGGTCTTATTTCAACCTACTTCCTTACATTTGACTATAATGCTGACCTCCACTTTCCAAATATCTTGCTCTAATCATCAACCACAGTCTTAGACGCATTGACAATTCTACTTCAGGTGAAGTCATATGCAGCATGATAATCACTGATTAATACTAAGGGTAGAATTTCATCACATGACCAATAACAGGAACATAATTAAGTAGTATGAAGACAAAGCAGGGTGATTTCCCTGAGCTGCTGTGTGTTAGTTAAATATTAGAATAGCAGAAAGGGTCTTATGTTTGTGATGTCTCCCAAAATGATAAAATATCCTCCACAATTTGCTTCTTGTCGAGCTCATCATCAATTATGATTGCAAATGTTTTTGGAGGATGGGGAAAATGAACTTGAGGATCCATTGCCATCAAGAAGCTTGTCATTGTGCTTTTACTCTCATTCCAATACAGCTCAGGCACATGAAATCAAAAGAACAGAAGGAAAATAAATGGAGATACCTTGAAAAAATTAGCTATTCAAAGTTATTACACACAGTTCCACAGCTTGGAGTCACACCTTGCACAAAAGAAAATGGTTGTTTGTTGGAGGTTAATCATCTCCACCCCTGGATTTTCACCGGCACGTGCTCAATCACCTTCATATTCTTCATCAATGACCTTCCTCCCATCTTAAGGTTGAAAGTCGAGATTTCACTAAGATTGCACAATTTGTGACTCTCAGAAAATGAAGCATTCATGCCTATATGCAACAAGATGTTGTCAACATTCAGGCATGGTCTGCTACTTACAGCATGAAGTTACCAGGCAATGACTATCTCCAGCAAGAGAGAGACTAACTACAATGGCACTTGAACAGTAATACCATTGTGGAGTTCCCAACCATCCATATGCTGGAGACTAGTATTAACCAGACAAGTAACTATTGTGGCTCCCAGAGCAGATCAAGATCATCAGCATCCGGCAAAACGCCTATTTCTTTCCACAATCTACAAAGCACAAGTCAGGACTTTGACAGAATACTCTCCACTTACCTGGATCAGTGCAGCTCCAATGACATTCAAGAAGCTTGACACCACTAAGCCAAGGCAGCCCACTTGGCTGGCACCACATCACCACCACTAACACTGTGTATTTGTATGAATTGAGTCTTCACCAGAAATATGAAGAGCACCTATGTTTTAGTGCTCATTGCTTCAATGCCTTCGTTCAGCCTCACGTGCTCCTGAGCCTGCATTCAGCAACAGGAAGGGATCAACAACAGAAGCTATTTAAAGGGATAATTGACCAGTAGCAGGTTAGTTGGTTATTAGTGGTTGATTTCTTCTACCTGTGACTATGATTCGTCAAGTGTTGGATGCTTTCCATTATAGTTTCAGTTTGTTAAACTATATATGGAGTGATGTGGAAAGTGCTTTAGGATTATTAACTGACAAAGTGTTTTGCTGAAACCAATTGCCACTACTCACCTACATATTAGTATGCATTTGGAACACAACATGACTTGAAAGATGAGCAGACATGATGCCAAACAAGACATACTGTTGGAAGAGAACAAGAATTCTCAGTGGAAGGCCATATCTGCTTAGTGTACTAATGGAAATTCACCTATGTGAACATAATCAGGAAACAATGTAAATGAAGTCTGTGCTTTAACAATGATATTATGACTAAAATCTGCCAGCTACTGCAGTCATAACTGTAACCTCAAGGTCAGGCAAAAATGATATTATCAGCAGCTGTAAAAATGACCAATTCAGAGAACTTTTACTTGTTGAACTCTTTCAGGCTGGAGATGAAAATATTTGTGGCTGGCTGCAGTTTTCCATTCACTGTTGTGCAAGAGAAGTTACTGATTCTGTCTGTTTAATGTCAGCAAACTAAATTCCATTCTCTCTTGGCAGAGGTAAGCTAGCAGAGAGAGCATATTGTCTTTGCTAGAACTGCAGGCATTCCCACAGTGCAGACTGTCCTCATGCTGTAGTGGTGCTTATCTATTTTGACATCTGCCAGAACCAAAATGATTTTTACTCCCTTAACATTAGTTAAAGTGCCACCAAAGGCATACCGCCAAGGGAGCAGATCATGTAAGTCAGTGGGTAGTATCCTGGCATTCTGCGACAATCCACTGTGCCTTTTGTATTTGAGCTACCATGGTAAATCAAAGGCTTGCAACGATAGGTTACCTGCTGATAACATGCTTACTGACTCCAGGACACAACCCATTGAATGTACAGCATCCATACAATAGAAGCCATTTTGCCACATGAATTATGACAGCACACATCAGTGGGTGTGAAACAATGCTGTAACTGCCTGGTAAATTCTGGAGGCACCTTGCAGTACTTGGCAAAGAGAAAGTCATGACATGTAATGGTCTGCTGCATACTGTATAAACTCACTATAATTAGGGGTCAGCCCATGCTACCAGCTAGACCGAATGCAACTGAGCAACAAGTACATAACAAGGAGGAAGAGGAAGTCAGTCACTTTCAGTCTAAGGCAGAAAATGAAAAAAATGCATGTGTGCCATTATTGAATATGTGACCATAACCATTACAGAAGGTGATGGAAATTCTTAGCAGGTTAGGCAGCATCTCTGGAAAGTGTTAATGTTTCATGTCTATGACCATCATCAGAACTAAAAAAAACCTGGAGATCAAACATGTTTGAAGTTGCAGAGAAGTGGGTGGAGAGTGGTGCAGAGAACAATGGGATGGTGTGTGACAGAGTGGAGACCAAGGGGAACTGAATGGTGCAAGAGTGGTGCCAATTGAGAGAGGGTGGAAAAGACTTGCTAGTCACTGCTGATTTTTTGGAGGAGATATAAATAGAAGGAAATGAATGAAAACTGTGGACAGGGGAGAAAACAATGCTGCAATTTTAAGGTACAGATCATTGCAGCTGCTGGAAATCTGAAATAAAAGAGAAGGCTGGAAGCTCACAGCAGGTTGGGAAACATCCATGGAGAGAAAAATGGAGTTAATGATTTTTCATCAGAACTGGCCAATTTTGACATTAGGAGATTGTTGCATTCAGTGTTAAGTGCTAAGGACTGTAATTTACCGGAGAGGTCAGAGTGCGAGTGGGATGGGAAATTAAAGTAATGGGTAACTGGCAGCTCAAGGCATAACTGGGTTCTAATTATCCCTGGATTTAAGGTGTTCAGGAAAGATGTAGAAAAGAAGATTGTAGAAGGAATGGCTATGTCAAGTAAGGAGAATATTGCAGTGTTGGAGATAGAGGGTCTCCTGGACAGATCAAAAATCCATTTGTTGATTATTTTAAAAAAAACAGGGGTGCAAATAAACACCTGGGACTATTTTATAAGCTGCCAACTAGTGGGGAAGATGTCAATGAATACATTTGCAGAGATGTGCACAAGTCATAAAATAATAATGAACACAAAACTTCAACCATCTAAATATGTACCTAAACATAAGTGACAAAGAGGAAAAGGAGCTTCTGAAGTGTATTCAGAAGAACATTTGTGATCTCTACCTTCTTGGCCTAATTGAGAAGGTGGCATTGCTGGACTTGTTTCTGGGAAATAATCCAGGCCAAATGGGCATGTGTTACTGAGAGAACATATAGGAAATAGTGATCATAATATCATAAGGTTTAGTATTGTTATGGCAATGGATGTAGACCAATCCAAGATAAAAAAACATTCAAATGGAGAAAGACTAATTTCAATAAGTTGAGAACAGATCAGGCCTGGGTAAACTGGACTGTAGGAAAGTGTATAGTGAGTTTCTCAGAGTTCAGTACTGGGACTACTGCTTCTCTTAATATCTATACAGGTCCTCCCCAGATTATGAATGCTGGACTTATGCACAGCCTGTACATATAAACGAGCATTTGGGAGACTGGCAGTATGGATTTGCTGGCTGCTGCAGGGCTTCAGGCACCTTCTGCCAGCTGCAATTTGGTTCGTGACCGCAGTTCCAACTTACAAACAATTTGGGTTATGAATAATTCACAAGACCAGAGCCCTACCAGAACTTAGGGACGACCTGTAATGATTTGTATTTGGATGTACAGAACATAATTTCTAAATTTGCAGAAGGTGCAAAGTTGGCATTATAATGGACTGTGAGGAGGACAGTAAAAGACTGAGAAGATACAGACAGACTAGTGGAATTAATGGAAAGGTGACAGATGAAAATTTAAGTCTGAGATATGTGGTTACATTTTGGTTGGAACAATGAGAAGGGGCAACATTACCTATAGAGCACAATTCTAAATTCATAGAGACATAGAGTATGGAAACAGGCCCTTCAGCCCAACTGATCCATGCTGACCTCAGCATCCTCCCTGCTTGTTCCAGTTGCCTGTGTTTGGCCCATAGCCCTCCAAGCCCCTCCCCGCCATGTACCTATCCAAATGCTTCTTAAATGTTGCATTTGTACCCACCTCGATCACTTCCTCTGGCAGCTCACTCCCCTCTGTGTAAAGAAGTTACCTCTCAGGTCTCTTTTAAATCTCTCCCTTCTTAGCTTGTATCTGTGCCCTCCAGTTTTGGACTCCCTAACCTTGGGGGAAAGACTATGACCATTCATTTGGTATTAGTTGATGTCTGGAATGAGCTGCCAGAGGTGGTGGTGGTGGACACAGGAACAGTAGTTACATTTAAGAGGCACCTGGACAAGTACTTGAATGAACGAGGCACAGAGGGATATGGAATTAATGCAGGCAAGTGGGATTAGTATAGATAGTCATGATGGTCGGCCAAGGGGGCTGTTTCTGTGCTGTATAACTCTGAGTAAAATTTTATCCTCACCACAATTCTTGAACTTGGCTTTCACTGTATCTGTACTCAGCAGCTAAAGTTAGAGACCACTCTGATGTGGGGAGCTTGTGAGGAGCCTTGGAAGTAGAGGTTAGCCCTTATACTCCAGGATCCATCCCTAAGAGCATTGTTAGTTGGTGAAAATGTTGGCAGTATAGCCTCCTGAAGGATGAAGGAGCCATGCGTGCCTACCAGAAACTTGGCATCCACTATCAAGAAATTCTTCTCATGATCCACAATGATCCACATATTGAGGGACTGGAAACTATACCTGTTCATAACAAGGTCTGGTTTCTTAATGAAACCTTTGTGGATTCATGCCGATGGCTACTTGGATCCTTAGGATACCAGCAATGCCAGTAAATCCTCGAGCCCAAGATGCTACCTTGTCCTCACTAAAGTCAAAGCAGATGAAATTATTTCTTCTTGAATAGTGCCTGGGAGCACCAAATTAGAAGACATAGCAAGGACCCTGTGGTGAGGGGGTTGAGAGCCAATATGACCTTGACTTTGATCGAGAAAGCAGTCCAGACATAAGAGCATGGTCTTCCTGAAGAATGTCACATACCTTTGTGCCAGCAGCCCTGGAAAACCTGGTCATCAGGGAGATGCAGATAGGCTGTGGTTACTCCGAAGACTCTGTGGGAGTTGCTCTTCATTGATGGGTATATCTTACTCCCATGCTCCGGGTTCCCAACCCACTTGAGTGGCCAGCCATGGCCCTAGTAATGGAGAAAACACGGACTGTTAGTTTAAGCATGCTCTGTGAACTTTGAAATGTGTTTGAGTAGCCTGAATTCAGTTGTGAAGCTGCTAAGTCAGGCTTCCCATTGTCTGTAGAATATCCCTTTAAATAGGGGCAAAAAAGCAAACTAGCGTGATATGCTCCTGGTTTGAATGAGAATGTTCCATGATGTTCACGGCATGGATCTGTTGTGTTAATAGGCCTTGTGAGAGTAGTGCCATCATTATGGGTGCATCTGACCCTGGGAAAATGTCAGTGATGCTCATGTGGATCCCAAAGGAAGTGCCCAGTACAATCTTACAACTGACATGGCACTACTTAGGAATGATTATCTGTGTGATTCAGTTCAGGTAAAATCAGTTAAGTATTGCAAAGGGTTCAAAAACAACTATTCCATAATCCAGTTTCTAGGTTTGCATTTAACTATCTTTTGAGGCAGCCGTTTTGCCTGGGACAGTTTGCATGTTAAGTTTGCACCTGGACTAATTCTTCTCCAGGAATCTTAAAAACATGTGTTCTATTAAACCGTTTTCTGGTAATAATTACAAATATAAGTTGACTTCAGATGTTTATATTTAGCAACAGACCTGCACTCAATACAAATATTGAAACTTGAGAAATGCATTTAAAGGGGTATTAATGTTAGCAGTCTACATTATCTTTGGTGTATTTGCCCATCTGTACACTTCTACTTAAATTTTGAAACTATAGCATAAAACTTGACATCAAGCTTTGTATCTCTGAATAAAATAACATTACACTTTCATAAGCTAAGTTAACATTGGGTTTTTAATGCCCTTTCAATCTTCCATTTCTTTTTGACATTGAACAAAAAACTTTTATGACACTTGGCATGCCTTGGATCTATGATAACATGCAGCTGAAATTTACACAAGGCATTCATTACTCAGGCATAATAATATAGAAAATGTTATAGTGAATCCCACTTAGGTGAATTCCTAATAAGTATGTATTTCTATTAAGAAAAAGGAAACAGAAAATGATGTAGGGCTAATTAATAGTAACACAAACATAAAACATTTCCTATTTTGGAAAGTATTCCTTTTTAATTATAAGA
Source organism: Rhina ancylostomus (assembly GCA_030265395.1). NCBI lineage: Eukaryota > Metazoa > Chordata > Chondrichthyes > Rhinopristiformes > Rhinidae > Rhina > Rhina ancylostomus. The sequence goes on along the minus strand of JARFYF010000017.1, from coordinate 19,997,236 downwards.
CAACACAGAAACTTTCATTTACATTGTACTTGGATTTATGATAAATAAACCCCAGATGTGAAATGAATTGTGGAAAACAGTATGTTCATTGAACAGAAGCCAAAGCTATCATTTAATTATCATTGCAATCAAAATGAGAATGTGAACTTCAGCCCAACCTCATTCAGAATGAATACACTTGGTCCTTCAAGATAATTGAAGTATGTATGTGCAGATGGATGAAAATTTGTATCTTTATGCATGATGTGTGGAGTCTATGAGATGATTAACAGTAACTGGGTACTAATTTTAATTTTTTTAATGTAGCCCAGAAATGATTGCAGGGTGGAGGATGTGTGTATGGGAAGGTTTGGAGTGGGGTGGGGATTGGTGCTGATTTTAACCCACTCTCCCTCAGCAGAAACTGGCCAGATTAGTAGCTAAATTTGTGTGTTCTATTCATTGCTTCATTCTTGCACCTTAGCAAGGTTGACCCTGCATTTTGGCCAGAAGCCAAGGTTCCCATTTGATTCAGTAAGGATCCCTATTAACATATATTGGGGTCATATGACATATGGCTTGGGGATTTTTCCTGTACACAATATAGTTGCCACATTTGCTTACATAATTTCATCACAAGGGAAAGGAAGAAGGGTGTTATAAGGAAATACATAAAACTAAATCTTCATTTCTTCCCAAAATCTGTATTATTTTGATCTTATAAATCAAATCAAAGTGTTTAGTCTCCTGTTTACAAAAGGTAGGTTTAAGAAAAAGGATTTAAGTTAATCAAACCTTTATGTGGTAACAGTTCAAAAAGTAATGAAGAAGAGAATGAAAGAAGCATTCAAAATTACTAATATTTAAAATCATGACAAAGAAAATGGGATATGAATGGATCTGGTGCAAATATTTAGAACATAATAAAGACAGAAACTGCTGGAAACACTCAGCAACTCAGGCGGCATCTTTGGAAAAAGAAACAGAGTTAATGTTTCAGGTGGAAAACCCTTCATCCTAACCATCAAGTTTCTAGCACCTGCAATTTTATTTTTATTCTGTATTGGTTAGTGAAGACCTTTAGTGACAGTTATTTCTGCCAAAAGTTAAACATACATCACAACCCTTTGGTCACTCAACATCAAACTCTCAGGCATCGAGATTTCCCTGTGCTCCACTATTCTGGCCTGTTTTCACCCTTTTGTTACCTAACCTGGTCTACCTCACTATTTCTGTTCCATAATAGTGAAAGAACCATTGCAAGTTTATCTTTTCAACCATGCATTCTTTCTGTTTTCCTACTTCCCCAATTACTGTTTTGCATCACTGTGCTTCCTGAATTCTGTTTCTGATACTAAAGACATAGTGGAAAAGACTTTCATTTCACAACAACTCAGATATATGCAGGAAGCAGCACCAGCCACTATACCTGGCCTTCTTCAACCTCACTGAAGAATTTGTTTCCACCAACTGGGAGAAGCTGTGGAGCACTATTAAAATTTGGCTGCCTGCAGAAATTTCTCCAATTTAAACTTCATCGCAGCATGTAAACCATAATCCTAACCACTAGGTCTACATTATAGCCAATTTCAGTGAAGACTGGTGTCAAACAAGACTACATAATTGCTGGGTCATTTGCTTGACCAACATTAGACTCCCAAAACAGACATACTATTCCGAGCTCTATCAAGCAAAGGGATTACCAGATAGACAGAAGAAAATTCAAGGATGTGCTCAAAGCCTCCTTGAAAAAGTACAACATCTTCATGGATTCCTGGGAATCCTTGGAGAAGGGATGGCACTGAGAACCTCAAGGCCATGCATCAGGAGCAGAACCAATGGAAGTGCGCACCACCTCACAAGCTACCAACCTGTCTCTGTCAGGAAGCAAATTCATGGAGACAAATTTCTGTAGGTAGCCAAATGTTAGTAGATTGCCCTGGCTGTGGAAAAATCTGCAGTTCTCATGATGGCTTTATCAGTGATCTCAGAACTCACAGAAATGAAATGGGCTGGTATTATAACAGGCTGGTATTATACATATTTGGCTACATGTACTTTTAGATGATTTAGGCAACCCGGTCCCAGCACCTAATGTAATCCTCGATCAAGGACAGTCTGCAGGTACAGAATGTATGATTTATAAGATAAAATATAGTAACCTGAATAGTTTCTTTAACAGAATTTTCCCTTCAATGGCCCCTACAACTAAGAACAAAACTGTAATGGAAACACTATTATGTCCATGTGTCTCTCCCCATCACACACAATCCTAATCTGTGTAACCATTCACTTGTTTATATCTGTGTGTCTCCCTCTCTCTCAAATCACTATGTATTTATCTCTTCTGTTTTTGGCTCTCTGGGGGCAGCATGGCAGCACAGCTAGTAGAGCCACTGTCTCATAGCTCCAGTGACTTGGGTTCAATCCTGTCTGAATGGAGTTCGCACCTGTGACCACATGGGTTTCCTCTGGGTGCTCCGGTTTCCTCTCGCATCCCAAAGACCTGCGGGTTGGTAGGTTAATTAACTACTATGAATTGTTCCTAGTGTAAAGGGGAGTGGTAGAATTGGTAGTGGGGAACGTGTTGGGAATGTGGGACAATGAAATGGGATTAGTGTAAATGGCTGCTTGCTGATTGCCATGGATTTGTGTGCCTAATGATCTGTTTCTGTGCTCTATGACTCTGATTGCCCAGCTCCACATCTCCCAATAGTAACCCAGTTACAAAAATTTGGTCCACTGTGTAGTTCTCTTCAGAAACTTTTAGGGATTATGTAATATGTGGGGATCACCAGTGAGGTGCTTGGAAGAGGAGAATGACAAGGCAAATGAAGCTTTGGAACAACTTAACAGTACCTTGGAAATACAATTCTGGAGGAACACAGGTCAGCTGATAAAGATGAAGAATAGTGTGGCATTAAAGACACCAGGACAAGCTGCTGTAAACCCTAATCCTGAAACCAAGGGTACCACAAAGGGGGAAAAGTGCAAAATGATCTTTCATACCCAAACTGAGCAAGCTATCAGAAAAAGTGGTGACAAGATCTTTTTGCATTATGATTAGGTGAGGGAGATGATTATGGATGTTGCTGAGAGTGAGGACTGATATTTGTCCTACCTCCACAAGTGAACATTGGCATGTAAGACCAAGACCATGCTGGGAATACCATTACTGAATAATGCAATTTAGCAATAGACCTAGAAAGAGTAGGCTTCAAATCTAAACTTAAGAGGTGCTGGAATTCAAGATCAGTGCCACAATATGATTTATACATTTGTACCCTGGGTGCCAGCATCCTTGTGCTACCTCTGAATTATAAATATTTCTCTCAAAGGGCCATCTGGAATCATCAGACAACAAAAGGCCAAGAACATTTTTGTTTACAATTTATGACTGGATTTGTGTCGTTATCAAATTATGTGGCATGGTCAGAGTCTAGGTCTAAATTTCTATTTATTTAAAAGATATGTGGACCCAGATACAAGTGGAGCACGAGAAAAGGCTCAGCCTATAACCATAGAACAATACAGCATAATACAGGCCCTTCGGCCCACCATGTTGTGCCGCCCATCAAACCCTTTCCTCCCACATATCCCTCTATCCCACATTCCTCCATATGCTTATCCAACAACCTCTTGAACCTGTCCAACGTATC
>JARFYF010000017.1:19982251-19993498 GCA_030265395.1 Rhina ancylostomus | reverse complement strand
TCTTGATATTATTTAATAGCCTCAACACATCCTCCCTCTTGATATCCACAACCTTGAGAACATTACCCATGCCAGCAACCATGCTATAACCAACACTTGTAAGAGTATCTTCGATTAAAGATACTCTTAAAGGATTTTGACCAAGTTTTGTGAGGCTCATCTAAATTTCTCGGAAACTGCATGGTGTTGAGTAGTGTATTCTGCACACATTATTTGGGTATTTCTATGAATAGTTTTGCAATGAAGTTTTCATATTATGCATTGCTGATGGAAATTTATCATCCATGTGACATCAAAGGTAGCCAAGAATTCTGTATCATTGCTATGGAGTCTGCTCTGTGAGCTATGAGAAATGGGAGATGAAAGTCAAAATGAACCTATCTTCCTTAAAGGAGTTGTGGGATGAGATTAACTGCTGTCACACATCATATTCAATGTCTTCATCAAAGACTTGTAAGGGACAGACAGGGAATGCCTTTGCTAGGCATTAGTGAAAGTACTGTGATAATGCTTTTCACAATTTTTTAGGTAAATTGATCGAGTTTGTCTTACCACCATCTTGAACCTGTGGATACTGAAAAAGGGGTATCTTCATACCTACTCATAATGAGAGTTTTGGCCTTTCACAGTCCTAGAGGTGATGCGGAAGATGCTGTTTGGAGTGCACAGGGTTAACAAGGCAACATTAAATTTAGCCTGGAAAATCATTAGAATGGTGCTATCAAAAGATTTTTCTTGTCAGTAAGATTCTAGTACAGATTAGCTTGTGGTGCATAGATCAATTCTCCTTCATCATTCAGGACCTGAAGATGTGGATAAAATGGATGCTCTGGCCTGTATCTGAAGTGTAGGACTCAATGACAAAATCGACTGAAAGAAAAAGAGAAAGTGCATTTAGAGAGTGGGATTGTGTTTATGGCTGATCATCCAAATGCAATATTTTATTTCTGCTTTCTCTTTATACCACTTGCTCCCTTTCTTTCAACTTCTTCTTTAATAGATTTAATGATTTGGCTTCAACTGCTTTCTGTGGTAGAGAATTCCACAGGTTTACTGTTATCTGAGAGAAGTTGTTTCTCATCTCTATTAATACCTGCAACTACTTTTGTGACTTTTCATCACTCCATTCCATCACTGTTGCTGGGACAAAAAAATACTGGAATTCCCATTGTGGGAGAATTTTTCTCTGTTTGAAAAGAAGACATGCCACTGCCTTTTTGGGGCAGTGTTTAGCTTTGGCATCTTCACTCACATCTTAAGAACAAATAAAAATACAATTTAATCCGGGGTGCAGTTCCTGTTATAAATGGTTTATAAAGATACAGTTGTTAGTGAAGATTAACACTTGATGGACTCAAACGTTCAATGGAGAATGATGTATCTTGCAATGACAATGCACTCAAACATCTTATAGTAAATCTCAACAGTGAATATATCTGAAACATTACTCAAATGAAACAGTATTTTGCCTTTTCTTTGCACAGATGCTAACTAGTTCCTCTCTGCTTTCTCTCCATTATATCCTCTCTTCCATCAAATACGTTCCTGTAAAATTCCTTACTGGTGAGGTTCGTGATGTTGTTGTTCGTGGCTGATCAACACAAATCTCTGCAAAACAAAAAGACTTTTCCATCTTTGTAAATTACCCCTAATTTCTCTCCTCTCTCAAAAGTCCTTGAAAATACTGTTGTTTTCCAAATACATGACAAAATTTCCTGGAAATCCATGTTTAAAAACCTGAAAACAGGTTTCCACAACTGGAACATTGCTGAAAAACACCAATGACATACTTTGTGCCTTCAATCCTCATGTAGCTACCTTCCCAATTTGGTTTGATAATGCTTCTTTGAAGTATTTTGGGCATCTTATTACATTTATTACACCATAAGAACATAACTTGTTCCTGCTGTAACTTAACAGCTGAGTATTTCCAGCATTTCCTTTACTGTTTGCACATTCTCTGGATTTGCGACTTTTCATTATTTTATCTTATGATGAATTTTGCTTGGGCCCAAGTACCTGTTGACCATCTAATTATCAGTCAAATCCATGAACGTGGATTGTCTCACAAACAACTGGTAGCTTCCTTTTCAAGTGACAGAGTGAAGTAAATGGGGAGTCTTTAGCGATGAGATGACCACAAGTGATAAGCTGGGTGATGGAAGCTCAGAAGCAAATTAATCTTCTGTTGTCACACAACAATCTAACATAAAAACAGGCAAGGAATACAGTACACTTGAACATATTTAATGATTGCCTCAATAATATTAACTGGAGCAGGTACCATTGATTTTTGTGATGCTTCTCTGTTGTTTCCTGCCACTCAAAATGCAGACATACACAAAAACAGAAAATGCTGTAAAGACTCAGCAGGTCAGGCAGCATTTGTGGAATGAGAAACATGGTTAATGTTTCAGGTTGAAGACCCTTCACCAGAATACTCTGCCTTGTATGATTGCAGATGGATAAGCAGTGTTTTCTGAAAACCTGGATATATTTCATTTAATTCACTCATCTAAATCATTAATGTTTATTGTGAATAAAATGAGAATAATAAAAAAAAACAAGTTGTTGGAAATCTGAAATAAAACCAGAAAATGCTGGAAACATTCAGCAAGTTAGGCAGCAAGAGAATCAGAGTTAACTTTTCAGCTTGAAGGATCTTGGACTGCAATATTAACTCTATTACTCTCTCCACAGATGCTGTCTGACCTACTGGATGAGTTAAGATTAGATGAGACTGGGGAATTATCAATGGGAAGTAAGGAAATGGAAGACATTGAATAAATATTTTGTGCCTGTCCTCACAGTAAAAAACACTAAAAGCATTCCAACAATAGTCAAAAATTTGGGGGCAAAAGATAAGGAGAAACTTAAACATTATCACATTGGAGAAAAAGTACTAGATAAAATAATGGGATTAAAAGCTGACAAGTTCTCCTGGAAAGATTGCCTGCATCCTTGGGTTTGAAAAGAAGTGGCTGCAAAGATAATGGATGTATTACTTGTGATCTTACAAAAGGTCTAGTGGATTGGAAAAGTACTAATGTATACACCACCACTGCATGGATGGCATACAAAATAAAGCTTTTCCACTGTACCTCGGGACATGTGACAATAATAAACCAATTTACTATTCAAGAAAGGAGGGAGACAGAAATCAGGAAACTAAAGGCTTGTTAAACTAAAGCCTGTCATGGGGAAAAAGCTGGAATATGTTATTAAAGAAGTAGTAGCAGGATTGCTAGAAAATAATAATATGATCAAGCAGAGTCAACATGATTTTATGAAGAGGAAACTGTGTTTGCAAAACACATTAGAACTCTTTGTAACTGCATAGTGGATGAAGTAGATTTACTGGATGTAGTGTATTTGGATTTCCAAAAAGCATCAGACAAGATGCCACATAACAGGTTTCCACAAGATAAGAAGTCTTGGCATTATGGCAGAGGATTGGTTAACTAACAGAAGAGATAGTTGAGATAAATGGGTCACTTTCATGTTGGTGGACTGTAACTAGTTAGGTGCTGCAAGGATCGGCACAACTTACAATTTATACCAATGACTTCGAAGAAGGAATCACTTGAATTGTAACCAAATTTGCTGATGATAGAAATATAAATAGGAAAGCAAATTGTGAAGAGGGCACAAAGAACCTGCAAAGGGATGTAGATAGTTTAAGTGAGTGGGTAAAAGTGTGGCAGATAGGAAAAATATAAGGTTATCCATTTTGGCAGAAAGAACAGAAAGGCAGAATGTTGCTAACTGGAGGGAGACTACAGAATGCTGCTTTCCAGAGGGATCTTAGTGTCTCCATACATGAAACAAAGGCATTAAGTATGCACATACAATAAATTATGAGGAAGGCAAATGGAATTTTGGCTTTATTACAAGGTTTGGGGTATAAAAGTAGGGAAGTCTGTTACAACAGTACAAGAGACCACACCTGGAGAGCTGCGTACAGGAAGGATGTACTTGCATTTAGAGAAGGTTGATGAGGTTGATTCCTGAGATGAAGGAACTATCTTGTGAGCACTTTGGGCCTTTAGTCATTGGAGTTTAGAAGAATGAAAGGTGGATCTATTGAAACATTTATGATTCTAAGGGGGTTTGGCAGAGGAAATGCTTTAAGGATAGTTCCACTTAGGGGAACCTAAAACTAGGAGGTATAGTTTTAGCAAAAAGGTTATCTATTTAAGATGGAGATGAGGTATTTCTTCCCTGAGAGGGTTGTGAATCCTTTGAATTCTCCATCCTACAGACCTGTGGAGACCAAATCAGTGATTATATTTAAAGCTGAAATGGAGATAATTTTGAACTACTGGATGTCAAGCATTTAGGGGAATAGTCCATCATCAGATCAGCCATAATCTTTTTGAAGGACAGAGCAGGCTTGAGGGGCCTCAAGGCCCACTCCTGTACCTATTTTTTGTGTTATTAAATGTCTCCAATGGTTGAGAATATTTATTCCATGCTTAGTTAAAAATAATCTAAATTTTTAGATTTGTCAGAGGCTTGGCTTAAAGGTCCGCTTGGCTTGAAGGAGTAATTGCGACCAATGTGACATAAACCGATTTCATCAAAAAAAAGAATGAAATGTTTACTGAGCTGGATTTAATGTAATCACCATATTTTCATTTACTCACAGCATACCTTGTCAATTAAAAAGACATTGTTTCATTATATCACTGCAGTAGAACCAACACTTATTTTCTGGGCTGAGAAATTTCTCTGGGCACCACCAGATAGCTTTGGCAGAAGGCTATTTATGAAAAGTAATACAACCACTTGATGGATTACATAAAAATGCAAAACTTTTGTGTGTGTAAGTGAGAATTTTAATAATATTTTATAGTGATCTAGAAAAAATGATGGTGAAATACAGTTTAAATAGCTTTCTGTGTTCACAATACATTAGGGAAAAGATCACCTTATTATCAGTATAGACTGTGCTCTACTATTCTCACAATGATGCTATCTGTATTGATGGTTATCTATAGCAAGATAAAGGTGGGTTTTCAATATAATGCCACTCACTAGGGCAGCCGGTGCTAAACTGTGCTTAGCTTGGGGTCAGGAATCTGACAGAAGGTTAATAGCTCAGGATGGTAGTCAAGAACTGGGACCATTTAAAGTTAAGTTCCCTTCAGCTTCTTCAAGCACATAAACTGCAGAAATTCTGCACGTAGAACTAGTTTCTGAGCTTTGATTAGTTCACTGTAGATTATCTCAATGGTGGATTACTTCATTAAGCACTCACTATGTGGTATGAAACAGCTTGGTGTGGTTAACAGTTTTAGTTGACTAAGTTTTGGAATTCATTGCAGGTGGAAGCCATCCTATGGGGGGACACCACTGAGCTCAATTAGTTGTACTTTGATTCCTTGACAACAGGAAAAGAAATGGCAATGCCATTTGTCTGACTTAAAACATTTGAAGCAGCAACCCTGGCAGAATCCTTGAATGTTTCAGTGAAACTCTTCTGTTTTTACAAAGCTATCCATAATTTTGAAAAACAGTGAATTCTGATGACCTAAATACGAAATGAACTTCCAGGTGCTTCTGAGCCTGACAGTTGAAGGAGCTTAATTAATTTCAGAAAAGACATCATCGTTAATGTAATTTTTTTGCAGCAGCATAATTCAGCTGCACATGCTAATTCACTTCCCTTGTATCACTGTTCTTGGTGATCTCCAACCAGCTGCTTCTCTAGTGATGTCAGCCTTCAGTAATTAGTCACAAATATTCCTTAAATCAACAGAAATAGATATAAAAATACTCAAAGGATATTGAAATATATTAGAACTATAGTGGTGGTGAAACTCCTATGTTAGGTTGAGTTAGTCAATCAACATCTCTTTGAAATCCTATTAGACTCATCTTATTGAAATTGAAAGCATAGATACATTTGCTCATTGTTATGCATGCAATGGCACTTTTATTAAAATGTACCTTATATTAGAGTGGGACATTGAGACCCTGTCTATTCATACTAGTCTGGAAATGCCTGATCCCATTTAATCTCAGGAGACTCAGTCAGATTAGTACTTGGATGGGAATTGCTTGGAACACCAAGGGCAGTAGGCTTTACCTGGAGAAGGTAACTCTGCCCAAGAATAACTTATGATGCAAAACATACTGCAGCATATCAAAGGTGGCCAAAGGTCACAGTGGCCTCAGGAGTGACTTTGATGTTGACTTTGAGAGTTTACAGCAAATCTGTATGATATTTGATCTTGGGCTCCAACATTAATGTGTTTTTAGTTTATGATGGTACACCCAGGTTACTCTTAAATAAAATGGGCTGCATCAGGCTAACAACAGCTCTAGAGGGAACTGACAGCAAGCAGCAGTGCGTACGTCAGACCCATCTGGGCTTCTGCACCTATGAAGTGCTAGAGATCAGATATGATGCATGTAACTGATCTGAGAGACCAGATACACTTCATATCTGGCCCTTTGGCTTTTACGCCAGCCAAAGATGGTGCACCTAACATGGTTCCATTCACTTGAATGTGATCACCACCTTCATTAAAAAGGCAAGTTTATCCAATTTCTTTGACCATTTTTGTTTGCTTCAGTGTATTCTTGTTTAATTAATTTGTTGGCTTAATGTATTTTATATGTTAATGTATTACCTTTAAATTAGATTTTAAAAATAATTTAACTTATTTCAATTTAGGCCAATTATCAAATTCATTTAAAATGATTGAAACATCCCTTTAACAATATAAGCTTAAAAGGGCCATGAGGGCGACTGCGACAGCAGGGCCTCAGGATATGTCACCAGGCATTGTCCTCTTTATTTACAGGATAGGTATGGGACCAAGGACTTCTGGTCAACCACAGGGAGCAAACATAGGAAGCAGGTTGGATCAAGCACAATCTGAGCCACAAAGTGGAGATGAAATTGAGAATCTGTGCATCTACTGCTTGTGTGGGAAGGCACCAAGAATCATTTTCCATTTTACAGGTGATCTGAAGAAATGCATTCTGCATTACTCCCCATCTTTTCTGTTTTACCCACAGCATTCCATGTCACAAAGTGGAAAAATGATTTCTTTACACAGATCTCATTAGCACTTAATGCAACAGGCCAAACACCTTAACGCAACTATTTCAGATATTTTTTCAAAAGTCAAATAATTCAAAACATAACAATAAACCATACAAAATTAATGCTGATGGTATTTCATTAGGCAGTCAAATGAAAACATAGATGAATGATATGATCGGTACTCAGTATATAAGCCATTAGATAATTTCCTGTAGGCATGGGTGTTTATAAAGGTGATTGCTGTAATATTAAAATAGTGTGACTTCCTTAATCATTGAATAGCCTCAATTGATGGTTATAGGTGTTTTTCTGTACAGGCAAAGCCTATATAAAGAAAAAGATCACAAGGCTTGGGGTCTGTTGCGCAAGTGGACGCCTGAATAAAGGTTGTGAAATACTGTCCTGAAGCTACTGGTGCTGCAGTTGGGATACTGTTTCTCACACCAGGGGAAAATGACTGATATGCACTATAATATATAGGACAAGAAGCTATTTTTACAGCTTTTTTCTAGTTGAAAGTTGATCATTAGAATGCACTGGTTGGTCTTTCAGGTTCACAGTTTACGCTGATAGAATCTTTTACTTAATACACACTGATCTTAAGTATTTTTCGTTTAATAGAAGAATCTGACATTGAAGTTTATTTGGACTAACCAGAAAACATTGCTTTGTGGTAGCATTATGAGGGTTTAGTAATGAAGATGTCTATTATTCTTAAACACCTGCTGTCCAATTCCTCCTAATTATAAACTTTCAACCATCTGAAGATATATACATCTATTATAAATGAAGGTTTTTAGATGGTCCAATCTATTATTTTATATCTAATCTCATCTGCAACAATGATCCTTTTCCTCTTAATTATAAATTTAGTTTGGCAAAAATTGAATTGATCTTATCAGAATTGAACTGTGTTCAAATTTTTGCAGTAGCTCTGTTTTTGAAGGATAGGCCTTGACAGACCACAACTACTGTATATGCAGTGACACATGTAATACAACTGGGCTTTACAATTTAGTTTTCTCTGCCAAAACCTAAAGAGCAACGATATAGGAAAGATAAAGCAAATGGTTTTATTCTGCTGTGCTTCAGTTGCCAAAATTATTCTATTCTGGTTAAGAAAGGATTTGGACAATCTAGGAGGATTATATTTATGTGGCACAGCCAGATCTGAAGCAAGAGGAACATATGAGTAAGCTGAATGCAAGCTCCTGTTTCAAACACCTGGTCTCCATTAATTTCACATCCCCATATCCATGCATCCTGTATCGGACTGGTATGTAAATTAAGCCACAGGCGCTTTAATCTTTATATCATTAAACCGGTAAAAGGTCAACATGGAGTTACAACACATTTTTGCTCTGAATTCTTAACAGCAGACTGACTCGAGTGGAAATCAAGGCCTGCCAGTATTTAAAAAGAGAACAATTATAGTATTAAGAACCCACTTTTCCCCTGGCCCTTTTCCCAGTGCTAAATGAAACTGTACCTTTGTGCCTCATGTTGAAGTTATTTATTCTCCTAAGCTTAGCTGATCAAAGGGACTGCTAAAGCAAGAACAGATAGACAGAGCTAATAGGTACTGAAAAGGCATTAAAATCTCATTGTTGCCAAAATATATTCCCTATTCATTTGAAAAAAAATGAAGCATTCCTTACACATATTAACCTAATTATTTGGGGAAAAATGATCAGCTCTTGTGTGCGTAGCTAATGTATTTCTGTCAAGGTCTATTTCTCCTCAGTTTTTCTCAAAGTCTTTCTGATGTTCTTCATTTAGGAATAAATGAAAACAGAAGTTGTTGTGAAAACTATGAGAACTGCTATATGTTTCATGGTGTAAAAAAAAATTCTGCTGTCTGCCAAGTACAAAGGCCCCAAAAATTTAATTCCACTCCTCTGAGGCCTATAACTGGGTTTTAGATTATAACCACCAAATCTGCAGAGACCTTGCAGTAATATGCAAACTTCGTAAAGTTCTGTCTAAAGGTCAGCATGCATTAGAGGCTAGAGTTCGCAGGGGAGCAGATCCAAACCACTTTATATGAACAAAATAATGAATGTGAAGGTACACTGGCCACTGACATTATTTTGATTTGAATGTGGACGACAGAAATTTGGAACTACAACTTTCCTACTTTGCTCCTCTGGCACTAAATGCGTCTTTATGTCAAAGAAATATAATCTAACACATGTACTATCTGCCTTCTGTATTATTGTGTATTATTGCAGTACCAAATCTGCATGAAGCTAAATTTGGATTAATTTTGATTTATATTTTTGAACCCCATTGTTAATATTGATATAATATCCATCCACATTGAATAAAGCCTATTACTCAAAATAAACAGAATAGTTTAGATTGGGACACAATTTCTACAAACGTCGTCCATGTTTATCCCAAGCAGTCACTTATATTGACAAAATGATACTAACCACTTACGATTATCAGTTAATTCTATTACAAAGGTGCCACTTATAACACATTAATAGTACTGACTTAAAGCCCTTGTTAAATTCTATTTAGTTCTAATAGCTATTTGCCTGGGTTGTTGAATGCTGAGGAGTGATGTCCACTTCTTCTATCTGTTTGTAATGTCCTAAGAGCAGATAAAAGCTGGCCAAGTTCTCTCCCTTCCTGTGTAAACCTCTGTTGAATACTTAAGGCTGATTCAGTCAGCTGTTCACTAAATACAGATGATCCGCTGGCTTCAATTTAAATAGATTATTATCTGATTTTGAATCGATTTGTCAACAAGCAGTATAGTTCCCACCACTTTTTGGCTGGATTAAGGATCCTAGATCTTTGCATCTTCAATATTATAGGCACTAGGGAGTTTGAAATATTTAGTGTTTGCTGCCAATTTTACACAAATTACAGTCAGTTTAGCATCTTCTTTATATTGTGGGACATTGCAATACATAGAAAATATGTTAGGGAATGGGTCTAAAGTGAAGAGCTGATGGAATTTTCTTAATCTAACCTAGAGAAAATAGCCTAGAAATTGCCCCATAATGTTTTCCAGTATTAAAACACCACTGTAGGCCGTCATAATATTGCTTGTGGAAGTTACATAAAGACTGAGAACTTCATTTGCAAGGTTCACAGAACAGCGTTGTCAGGTTTCACCATGTAACAGTGTGCAGAAAATAACCTTGTCGGTTTCGGTCCAATGTTCCCTTTGAAATGCTGCAAATTCCCACAGTTGTTAGCATGCAGCCCACCATGTGTAATCTGTGCAGTCAACTCTTAAAGGAACAGAGCATAACATAAGTAAAACTCTTCCAGCTACATGGTAGCGTTGCTACTAAATAAATAGATGATGGAAAGGGGCAGGAGTGTGTTCCAAAGGAGTTAGAGGAATCGTAACTGCTGAGTGAAGTCAATGCCCGGAGGAGATGTGTTCCTTGTGCATGAAGACCATGGAGATACTCTATGGCCAAAGATTGCAATAGAACCTTGAGAGGTCTTTGTCAGAACTTGGGTACTTTGAATGCTGCACTTTGAGGAAGCCTTCAATGAAGGCAAATGTCTATTCCCATCAGTGGACTGAAGGAAAAGTAGACGAGGTCTTTACTTCTTCAATATTGTCTGGGTGACCTCCCCAATACAGCCAAGAGCAGCAATCTGTGAAATGTGACAGAGATCGGCAGCAGCAGCCAGGAATGATTCTGTGACTAGGAAGTGGAGAGTTATTGTGATATTGACCTCCCTAGGCAAAGCAGTCAAGGCACAGCCGTGAAGTTGTACGAAGTCCCAGACCTCACTAAGGACAAACTATGCAGTTTGCATGATGGCCTTTAAGTAACGAAGTCTCTGTGAGCTTCACATGAACAAGGAATTTCATTGCACCCTGGTGTATATGACAATAAACTAATCTAATATAATCTAAAATGGGGTTAGTAAGGTCTGGTTATTCTCTGACTAAATAAAAACTGTCAATGAAAAAGTCACAGTTGAATTTTGTGTGTGTTTAACAATTTGAACAGTAAGATTAAAATTAACATAGAAAGATGAATTTCTACTCAAGATTTTATTTTTTCTTGTTTTTTTTCAATGAGTGGGCTCGACATTATTGTATTCAAAGACCACATTGCCCAGTATTTTCCAACTGCTTTCCCAGGGTAAGTCTTGTTCCACTGGGAGGACGGATCTTTGGAGGTCAGATACGCCAGGAAAGGGAAGAAAAA
>JARFYF010000017.1:19860496-19871413 GCA_030265395.1 Rhina ancylostomus | reverse complement strand
GGACTGCCCACACCTGGCAGTAATACAGGTGAAATTCCTGGCAAGGTTGGGTAGGCAGTTGGAAGATTAAGAGCTTGCACTGGTGGATTATCAAACAAGCCCTGCTGCTGAAGTGTTTGCTGCTGCGTCGCCAAACCAAGAACCTCATTAGCTTTTTTAATACGGTCTAGTTCTTGTTGAGCCATTAGCCGACGGACAGTAGCAGGATCAATGTATTCAACTTCTTTATCTAGCTGGCTTCCAATGGTCTCCTTCACTTTGGAGATATGTTGCTGAGAAAAGATATGGTCTCGTACAGATAGCCGGGCACTATACTTGATGCCACACAAAGTGCATTCTGCTTTGGGTCCTTCATAAGTAGTCTGATTAATACCAAAATGTTTTGCCATATTCAGTTTGGATTTCTTCTCTTTAGCCCTAGCATTCTGGAACCACACTTGAACAACTCGTTTTGGCAGCCCTATTTCATTTCCTAAGACCTCACACTCCAGCATGGTTGGTGTTCTATAATCATTAAAGCAGGATTTCAACAGTTTCAATTGGAGATTTGTCATCTGGGTGCGGAAGCGTTTCTGCCCTGGACGTTCACTGTCTGTGGTCCTTGACACTGAGCTGCTTCCACCAGGACAGGGCGAACAGGGATCAGCAAGGCTTGATGTCTCACTGTAATCAATTGTACATTCATTTTCCATTTCCTTAGCGTGATAACTAGGTGATGGACTGACCAAGCCTGATGATATCCTGTCTTCATTTTCCTGTATCGATGACTGCACCATCTTCTGAAGACCCTCTGTTTGATAGAGGGCCTGTTTTGAGTCTGCTATTACCCCAGTTGCACTGTCATTGTCTGCATTTGCTTCATCTCCAGTTGTAGTGTCAGTAATTGCTGTATTAACTGATGAACAATCATCATTATCAAGCCTTGTTTGGTCATAACCCAAGTTGACTGAAGAAATTGTCTGTCCATCAAATTCTTCAAGCCCTTCTACTTTGATAGATGATGGACTGAGAAGAGCTTTGGGTGAGAATTCTCCACTTTTGTTCACTGGTGAAAGACTAGCACACTGGCTGTCACTATTTATAGATGAAAGCTGAGCAAAACTGGAGCAATCCATTGAGTCAGCCTTCAATACGTTTCCCCCATCGCTGTCAGTTGATAAAGCAGAAGACATGATCAGGCTATAGCCAGCACGTTTAGCTTCATGCCAGTGACGGGATCGGATGTGGGCTTCTAGTGCTGTCTTCGCTTTAAAGAGGGCTCTGCAGAATGGACAGCGCCGATGAGCTTGTGCAGGTCCAACTGCTCTAAACTGGCCCTTTCTCTCTCTAGCACGAGTGTTCTGGAACCAAACTTGAACTACTCGTTTTTTGAGGCCTACTTCGTGTGCAATATGATCCAACATTTTCCGTGTTGGGTTTGAATCAAGTAGGTATTTCTGATAGAGAATTTCTAATTGTTCTGGGGTGATAGTTGTCCTTAAACGCTTATCTCTCTGAGGTTCATCTCCATTATTTCCACTATCATTATCCCCAGGACTGACACTTGCCTTTTCTTCCAGTTTTCTTTTCAAGGTGTTCATAGCAGAATTTGGTGTAGAGGGTGAAGAAGAAGAGCTTGTTGGGATCTGAGGTAGAGTTCCAGAAAGTAGCTGACTGGCAAGCAGAGGATTAGTGGGGTCAAAAAGCATGAAGGGCATTTCTATTGGGCGGTCTAAGAATTGAGGATGGACAAATTGGTTTTGGCCAGACAGGAAATGGAGCTGCTGATGCTCCTGCCAAAGGTCAAAGGTTGGAAATGCCAGCTTGCATTGGTCACACTGGTAGTGAACCATTTGAGGAGGCAGGCTTCCAAGCTGCTGAGGCGTTGAAGTGTGAAGTGGATTTAAGGAAACATGAGGAAGCTGAGATGGGCTAGTAATGGTTTGGGAGACAGAGCATTGTGGCTGGGACTGCTGGGGTGATGGGAGCTGTGGGGTTTTCTGCTGTGTTATTTGTGGCTTCTGATCTTGTTGCTGCTGCTGTGTCTCAGGTTTTGGTTGTAACAGCTTCTCTTGTGAATGCTGCTGCTGTGTATCAGGGGATTCAGGCTGCTTTGGTTTCTCCTCAGAAAACTCTGGGTTAGAAGGACCTTCCTCTTTCTGAGTTGAAGTGTGAGGCAGATTTCCAGAAGTTACATTTGCTGTTGCCACTGATGATGAACCACAGACAGCTGAGGTCAAAGGAGTGCTGCAGGATGAAGTAGAGGGTCCAATCATCTCTGATGCATCCATGGAGTCCTCTGTCTGACTGTCGTATTGACCATCATCCTCTTCATCTTTGTAGCACAGTTTTTTTTGGTGTTTAATGAGGTCAAAGATACGTTGAAAAACCAAACTGCATTTTTTACACTGATAATTCAAATTACTTGTGCGAATGTAACGGTCATTTGACAGCTCACGACGCTCCCCCTCCTTTCCTTCACCCTGATTCTCATAGTTTTTGCGTGCCTTCTGTCGTGCATTTTGAAACCAAACAACTATCACGCGAGTTGGGAGGTTTAGCAAATTTGAAAGTTGCTCAAATTCATCATCTTTTGGATAAGCATTGGCATCAAAGAAATCCTGCAAAACCCGGAGCTGATAGTCAGTAAATCTCGTCCTAGTTGATCGATTACTTCTGTAATACTCAGCCCTTGCAGGTTCTGGAGAGGATGGTTTTGAATCCACCTTAATGTCTTCAAGTGATGTAACAGGAGGGTTGTTGAAGTTGTATGGAGAGTCTTTGTTACGCTGTCGTTCTTTGAACAACGTATTTCTGAACCAGTGCTTTATCACTTTCTGTGGTAACCCTGACTTGTCAGACATTTCTTTGATTTGGTCCTCATTAGGGGAATTATTGATATCAAAATACCCTCTGAGGATTTTAAGTTGTTCATCTGTGATGCGTGTCCGTGGCCGTTTGTTCTGCTGTTGTTGAATTAGATTGGGGTTGAGCTGCTGTTGATAGAGCTGAGCCAGATCTGTGGGTATTGGGTCCACTGGCGTTAACTGGGAGGGCATTTGTGGTGGTAAAGACTGCAAAGGCATTGACTGCATCAAAAGAGGTGAAAAAATAGGCAAGTCCATTGGCATGGAGAGTTGAGAAATTGACACAGAGGGCTGTGGGGTTGAAATTGCAGGAGGTGTGTGAGGTGGGGCAGTAGTAGTAGTAAGATTCTGAGTTGTGGATGCTGGTGCAGGTGCCGGTGGAGGCGGTGGGGGCGGGGGTGGTGGCGGTGGTGGTTCAGGCGTTTGTGGCCTTAGAGGATACAGTTTATCATAGTTGACTCTATACTGCTTGGCAAACTGCTCCAGTTCTTCAAATGGTAAGAACTGCTGATGCACGTGCTCTTGATGGCTCTTTAGGATTAAAATATTTGAGAATAATTTGCTGCAAGTGTCGCACTCCAGTTTATCCACCTCGTCACTCAGGCCACTTTTACTTTTCTTTTGAACCTTTTGTTTGTTTTCATTGTACTGAATAACAAGTTCAAACCCAAAGTTTTCTAGCAAGGCTTTGGTGGCATTACCACGAGCATCGGACGGAATTCGAGGAGGAAGTAAGGAGGATTCATTACCACTCACTGCAGTTTGGTCTTTCCTATCTTTGGATTTATGTGTCTCCAAGGACATTTCCTTGGGCATCAACCCTTCATCAAATTTTTCAGAGTTTTCTTTGTCTTTGTGCCCATCCTTGTCTTTGTCTTTCATAATTGCTTTTGGTTTCTTGTCCAGCTGTTGGCTTTGTTGAAGGAGAGCTGAATGTTGCTGTACTAGAGAAGATTGCTGCCCTTGTTGTTGAAGCAATTGGTGCTGCAAACTCTGAGTATGGGGTTTCACATCTTCAAGCAAAGTATTTGTCCCAGGCATTGTCAATGCAGCACTACTCACTGGTATAGTGATCTCTGGGTTCAACTGGAACTCTGTTCCTGGAATATAGAAAGGAAATAACAGCTGTTGTTGCTGGAGTTGCAATAGAGCCTCAGTGGTCATGGGAAAATGTGGTAGCAAGGCTGGATTGAATAGTTGAGGCTGAAAGAGAGCAGTTTGCTGAAGTTCTTGTTGTAGTTGGGCTTGTACCTGGGCCTGGGCCTGGACTTGGGCCTGAACTTGGGCCTGTGCTTGGACGTGTGCCAGGGTCTGTGCCTGCTGCTGTTGCGTCTGTTGCCGAGATGTTATCATGTCCGCTATCTTCCTTTTACTAGCATCTTTGTGTTCTAAAGACGTGGTAATACTGCTTGCAATAGAATTGCTGACTGTAGATGTTCCAATGGAATCGGCTGCGATCTGGTTTCCACTTATTAAACCTAAACTAGAGGTAGCACTATATGTAACACCACATCCACTGCCACTTATACCAACATCATTATTACCATTACTATTGCCACTTGGACTTGGACTGGATGTTGACAATCCTAAAGTAGTATTATTGTTACTAATGGTACCACTACCCACTGTGCTGCTACTGGCAGCTTCTAACTTTGCTGCTCGTGCTTTGGTCTGGTGCAACACTGAACGCATATGGATCTCTAGGGTTGAACTTTGGCTGTAGGCCACATTGCATGTGTTACACTTAAAAGGCTTATTATCTGGGCTGCTTGTTGGCTCAGGCTGACCAGTAGCTGATTCCTGAAGTGCTCTTTTCAACTTGTGCAGGTGGGACACAGAATTATAATGGACAAGCAAGATGTTTTTTTGTGTAAATGACTCCTTACAAACTGTGCACTTATAAGGCCGAGAGGGATCTAGGAATTTCTCCATTGTGAAATTAGGGCCTTTTCTAAATGGCAGAGCCCGTTTTGGCTCAGAGCCAGAATCTTCTTGCACAGATCCAGAGTCACTTCCAACAGGGCTTTGCTTCTCATCTGAATCACTTTCTTCATCTTTATCCTCATCTGCCCCCAAGGCTTGATCTTCACTGAGAGCTGCATCACCCAGTGCCATAACATCACCGTTGACTCCAAGTCCACTGTACAACTGCTGAATGTCACTCTCACTCAGTTCCAGATGGCTGGTCTCCAGATGCTTTTTCAGGGCTTGAAAAGTACGGAAGCTACGCTGGCACAAACTGCACATGGTAGCAGCTCTAATGACATGATACTGAGAATGCAGTTGCAGTTTCTCAATGGTCTTGAAGGCTAGGCTACATTGATTACAGCGGTACTTGTAGACGTGACGATCTGATACTGGTAGTTGGGGCCGCTTTGCATGAATCTCATTGAAATGGGCTTGAAGTGCAGTGGAACTCTTAAATAACTGGTTACATCCTTTCTTCCAGCACAGGAACCCAGCATCATCCTTCACTAAATTCTGGTCAACAGAAGACTTTGGTTCCATGCTACGCTCTGTATTTTCCGAAGGTACACTGCTCTTTTCAGGTGGATCTGATGTTTCTAATGAAAACAAATTTAATGAGAACTATCAGTGGGTATTGTAATTTCTAGTCAGCCCACTTCTACTTTGTTTTACTGTATGAGACATGTTAATGCCATATTGAGTAAAAATTTAGATTTACATTACCATCTCTGTACTTCTGAATACCAAGATATAATAAATTACTATTTTGTTAAAGTATCTTAACTGTTTTATGGTCACTTGTATTCAATGATTTTAGAAATAGATCAAACTTATACAAGTTACTGGAAAATACTTCTAAATTGATAAATCACTAAATAGAGCCAATACCCACATAATTTCAGGCTGCAGTGATGTTTCTGCTGTTTAGTCCTTTACTATTTGTACAGCCTTTGAGCCAATCATATCAATATGCTTGTCTTCAATATCATACATTTCATTATAAAACCATTTATAGTACTTTTAAGATTAATTTGATTTTTCCACTGTGCTGGAATGCAGAGAAATAGTTCTTCAGCCACTTCTGAAGCACATATTGTGTTTTGAACTTTGCAAAAAAATCATTTTTTAAGAGGCAATGCTGAATGCATAGATTCATTTTAATTGCTGAAGTAAAACTGCTGTTTTAGTTAGCACATCAAATCGACATCCAGGAGGGAAAACATTTCCAAAATAGTGGTGACTCCATAATCTGACATTTGCCAAAGGTAGATTCTAACAAATTTACAAGCCTGGATGAACACAAATCAGGCAGCCCTTCAACTAATAAATTTATTGAAACAGCTATTGCATTTCCCACAATAAGGGGTACATTCTACAATATACTTTGTTGGTCAAATTCACTATTGTGGACTGATTGTTTCATTCACCTTATATTGCCATTGAGAGTCACTTCCTGCGGTCTGAATCCCAATAAAGTTATAATGAAAGATCCCACGTATGATCTGTGCGGAACAAGGACTCGGCAGAAATGAAAAACATGGCATATTCAGTAATGAAGGAGTTAAAAGGGCACGATAGAGTATGATGGTGCCCTAAACTAGAATGAAGGTGTCAAAGCATAACTATTGAACTGCATTGTAAAACTGAGATTAGACTGAAATTCAAAAGATGTTGGATTACTGAGACTTTAAATACAAAATCATGAAAGGAAAATTTGACCTTGGTTACATGTGTTTAATGTGAAATATAGTCGTGTTTAGTTCTTGAACTCTACCTCTGAAATTTAGTTCCTTTGAAATTGATTTCAATATGGGAGTAGAATAGGTAAGTGCAACTATATTGCATGTTCAGCCCTTGGGTCAGAGGATAGATTTCTACCCTCAGGTTTGCAAATTGGTAATTATTGCACATAGTAATCTTTCAGGATACAATAAAACCTTAAAGAAAGTACAGATTATGGGGTTCACACTGATAAACAGATGCAAGGCTCTGCACTGACTCCAGCATAAAGGCAAATGGAGTCAAATGCTCAAAACTAAGGCAGTGGCACAAACAAACATCACCTACCTTGCTTTTCGTAGCCTGTACAAACTCTAAATCAATCAACAAGCTCTAAACAATGTACAGCTAATTTTTACAAGGGCTATGATGTAAAAGGACTGATTTTAGGTTGGATTACCATTAGGCATCCGTCCTGTTTCTCCTCACCACTGACTAAACTTTTGGGTATGCAAATAACATTTAGTTAGCTAAGTGCTGATTCTGTATGTACATTTTCCATCCAATATCTGGACTTCTTTTTCCATTCTACATTTTGCCCTACTGAATCTAAAATTTTCACTGAAGCAGGTGTATTATTAATGTCCATATTAATGAACAGTGAACTGATAAGATAGCCAAAAGGAAGAGTGGGGAAATACACTTGGACTGAGTCTCATTAACTTGCAGTTGCTTTAGAAGTAGATCTAATGCATTATTTTCAGAATACAGAATAACAATTATGGATCACCCGCTTACATTGTTTGTTTATGCAAGTTTGGTGGGTATGAAATGACACTTACCCCAGGAAATGATCAATGGTTAATGTAGATCGATGAGACATTTATTAATAAACCATTAAATCAATATATTTGGTCCTTACTCTGATAATCCAGTTATTAAGTTATACAGCCTGCCATATAGAAATGATAATAGTACAAGCTGCAGATTGATTTTGTATCCAACGATATATCTTGTAACAGAAGAACTTCCATCCAACATACCAAGTAATTTTGCAGTGTCGTCTGTATTGGAGCTTGTTGCTGTCTGCAAGACCACATGGCTTTCTCTCTCTGGAACATTTGTAGGAAGAAACATGGTGCTCGGCATCATCATCTCTGGAGTAGTTACCTATGTAGAAGCATTTAAGTGATTAGGAAGAAGCATCTCATTCATGAAACAGCATGTAACACTATATGAAATAATGTGCCAGGAGCACATGTTTTTAGTGTCAGAAGGAGATGAGAACACACAACGAAACACTTAACTGATGGAAGGCACGTGTCCTGTTGACATAAAATTCATACTAGCATTACTGATATCATTTCTTATTTGCTAATAGGATGTGGATGGCAAGGCCAATATGCACTGCCCATTACTGATTACTTCATGAATACAGTGGCGTGCTAGGCCCTTTACATAAGTGATCAGGATTCAACCACATTTCTGTGTGCCTGGACTTGCCTCTGGATCAAATATTCTGGCCTCTGTTTTCTTGTTCAGTAACATAAATAAATATGGTAGCATTGCAGTTATCAAATACTCAGTCTTTTTAATTGGATGTGATCTCTTTCACATCCCCTTCCAAGATCCCAAAAAACACTACTTCCCTCTTCTTTCTTTCTTTCTTTCTAGAATTTAAAGGCCTGTAGAATTGTAACTTGTAGCTCCTCATCATTTTTTCTCAATTTTTGTTGCATCTTTTATTTGGCCTTACACAAGTTTTTAAGTAATCTTTTTTAATGTTTAATCAATGGCTTGTTGGCTTATGTGGTTAAGGATTTGTTAAGTTGGTAAATTCTGTTTAAAGGGAGCATCTTGAAGGTGTTAATATCAGAAGGCCATTGGCATAGTTCTCCATCTATAATAATAGAACATTTACAGAACTTTTGAAACAAAATTAATTGAACTAGGTATCTTTTCTGAAATTATTCTATCCTATAGGTATTTTACTATACTGCACTGAACTCTGAACAGATAGTTTTCATGACTCATCTGTTTCCTTAAACTAGCTAATGGAGGTACACTATCTTCATCAACATGTACTGCTATCAGTGGGTCTGGGTATTCCGATCTGCCCAATCACTATTATGCCTTGTTAACCAAAGAAAACAGCAGGCAGCCTCAACATGAATCAATGAAATCTACAGCAGATAGACTTCAAGTTCCCTGAGAGATTGAGTCGCCTGGACCTATACTCAATGGAGTTCAGAAGAATGAGAGGGGACCTTATAGAAGCATATAAGATTATGAAAGGGATAGATAAGATAGAGGCAGGAAGGTTGTTTCCACTGGTAGATGAGACTAGAACTAGGGGACATAGCCTCTTGATTCGAGGGAATAGATTTAGGACAGAGGTGAGGAGAAATTGCTTTTCCCAGAGAGTAATGAATCTGTGGAACTCTCTGCCCAGGGAAGCAGTAGTGGCTACCTCATTAAATATATTTAAGACATAGCTAGGACACAGATTTTTGCATAGTAGGTGAATTAAGGGTTATGGGGAAGAGGCAGGTAGGTGAATCTGAATCCACGGCCAGATTAGCCATGATCTTATTGAATGGTGGAGCTGGCTCTTATTTCTTATGTTCTTATGAAATTAGCAGCCACAACCATATGTTTGTTAACAACTTCAGTCACAAAAACATCTTTCACTCACATGTAATAATAAAACATTGGGAGGAAGGGTACTGGCATTTGATGATTATTGGTAATTAAAACCTGAGCAAATCTGAATTGCTCACGTAAAGTGCATATTGATTATTTTCAGTCAAATATCACAAACACATATAATTGAACAAATGCAATGCTTTGGCAACAATAATGGATGGACCTATTAACTCAGAATTTTTTTTAAGTGTCAGGTTAGCAGAGCATTATCCTAGCAATGATAATCAAGAATGGAATCATCAGGTTTGAGAAAAAACCTCTTCAGCTCTTATTTACATGATAATAAAGCACCGACTTTGGCATACAAAAGTCATTAACCCCACAAATTGGTAAACATAACTTTTCTGGGTTAAATGGATGAGTAAGATGGCCTCATGAGTAGCAACCACTTACTGACTTGTTGAATAATAATTATTTTTCAAAATTCATTTTTGTCAGTGAAGTCAGATTTGAAAAATAATTTTGGAAATTCTAATGTAGTATTGAAATTAAAAGGTAAGCTTTGGTTGTCACAATGCAATAAATTACTTTTGTACTTCAAAGGTGAAAACCAATCATGTGTGAATGACAGCAAGAATAGACAAAAATTCATCAACTCTGTTATTACACAGAACCTATTTAATCATAATCAGTGATTAAGTTTAGAGAGAGCAGTGTGGCTGCACAGAGCTTGCCATCACTTTCATTCAATTAATTGTTGAAAAATAATAATCAAGTTCTCTTGCTACTCTGCATTTTAATCAGAGGGCACATTTTACAGTCATTAACCCTTTTGCAAAGGAATATCTAATAACTGGGCAGTCTTTTATTGTCAAGGAATGAGATGCTCAATTCAGAGGTTTAAAATGAGGAAATCAGAAGATAGATACTGAAACACGAACAATGAATTGGATCATTACTTTGTACAATTTTTTGCTTTCACCGTAATTACATGTAGTAGGGGTGTTTATACTATTGGAGAGATGTTTCAGTTTAAGAAAACCTGGATCAACAACTATAAGCTGGTGAGATCAATGGGAGTGAATGAATTGCACCCTCAGGGGAATAGCAGTGGTCCAATGAGAGCTGCAGTGATTGCCTTCTCTGAAGATGTCAACACATCTGCTCCTTTGCCACCTGTCAACCAAGACCATCCAGTCATCTTTTATTTGGTTGATGTGGAAGTAGGGTGACGCTGAATTTTATATTCAGTGGGTTAAGCCAGATATTTGCAGCAAGTGTAATAGAGCATATCACTGTGTTGCCTTCTTTGTACTTGTGAATTATGCTTTGAATTGCAGAATACCTCATTGTCTGTTGTGGGTGACTGCAGTATTATGCTGGAAAGGTTTCATTTTCCTTTGTACATCAGGTATCTGCATCTGACTGGGTTTGTGAGGATATTCTTCATGGTTGTTAGGAGGCTTAGTGGAAGATAAAAGCAGGGATCTTTTGCAAGGTGAGTGTGGCTTCTTATAAACTTGAGTTGGCTTTTTAGGCTTCAGGATTGGAATCACACTGTTGAGACTTAAAGACATGAATTCAAAGCAGCTTGTGTGAGTCCAGATTTTGTTGATGCCCTGGTGAACAGGGAGATATTTCTTTCCCTCTGGAATTCCTGGAGAACTGTGATATTGTACTGAGCAGATGAGGAAGTGAATAGAACAGGCAACCAGGATATTTACATTGACTTGGGAGC
>JARFYF010000017.1:19803182-19818157 GCA_030265395.1 Rhina ancylostomus | reverse complement strand
CTTTGGGCTCCTCTTAATTCTACAGGGGTTTGCTCTTAAAGATGAAAACCATGACCTTACCATGTGCAGGTGTGTGACAAGTGATCCTTAACTGCAAAGTGTGAACCTATGAGAGTCTACAGGATATGGTAGCAACATTAGTAATGAATAATAATCATGTAAAATTACAATTGATCATCTAAAACTACAATGCATCGCTAGTCTTGGGTTGTGAAAATCAGAGATTATTGTGGCTGATAACATGCATTCTTCATCCTCTTACATGTACTACCACTAGCTTTGGAACACATATAATGGATGCTTTCATACCAAGCCATCATAGAAGGCTTCAGGAATTTGTAGCCATATTTACATACCCTTATCAGGGGCATACAGGCTATAATGTAAACCTTTGGGATTTTTGTCTTGTTACATCATTGTTTCATGTTCTAGCTTATATACATGCATAGTAAATCTTCTCAACCAAATTGCAAATTGGCACTACTTATGGATTCTTCACCAACAGCTAACAAAGGAATGTCTTATATGACAATTTATGGTATATAGAGTGGCATCATACCAAGAAGCTGCTGATTACATGGTATTGAAGAACACATACATTATTCATGAGTAGCAGAGTTGGATTCATGCAAAAGTATAGCACATGGTAAATTTTGCACACAGGTTAAAAATCACAAGTATGTAACAAATTGAGTAAAATACAGCAACCTTTGTGAAATTCAACTTGAATAGAGGTGCCAAAGTGTAACTCTTACGGCTCACTTTATGAAAAATAAAATGCAGATGAAAAGACTATCACAATTAGTATTGTTTAGTTTTATAATTCTAACTAATCTTTAAATGCTCTAAAACTTCATAAGTAGATTCATTAAAGTAATGCATCATATTAATAAGGTTTTATTCATTTTTATGGTCTGATAAAGCAATTTTCATCTAAAAGAATTACTGTGCAATCACAAAGCATTTTGTATGAAAAACTAGTTATTATGGAAATTGTGTTATCAAAGAATAATTTTTTGTATAACAAAATGAGGCCAGACACAAGTGGAGATTTAATAGAAGCGTGGTGTTGAAGTAAGCAGCCATATTACCGAGAATGCCAGGCTAATATTTTAGACCAATTTTGGATAAATTATTTTTTAAATTGATTGGCAATATTAACAGAAATGGTCTTTGTGTGAAATCCCAAACTCCTTCAATAATGTTCTTTTGATTTTTAGCCATTCATTTTGAACACAGATTTTGTTTCACTAAGACTACTTTAGATTGCATTGACTATGCAGGTATGACACTTTTTTTTAAAAGAAAGTCTCTTAAGTTTCTCTACATACATTTCAAACAATGAATATTTAAATGTTTCACAGATGATCATTTTAAAGAATGTGTTACTCTAGATAATTTTCTGACAATATTGTGCCTGTGATCATTATGCTATAACTGGACCAAAAATCTTTCTTAGTTTCCATGTGGTCCTGCCAATCTCCTGAGCAGAACGATACATCAAGGTGCAAGCAATTATAAAATAACATTCAGTTTGCCTTTATCACTCAGGACTTTTGGGTTTAATTGTGTTCTTGTGTCCAATTTTATCTATGGGGAAACATAAGGAATGTTCTGAGGGGACTCAAATATCTTTGCTCCCAATACTTCACTAAGAATAATGCCCTGAAATAATTGTCAAGTTAAAGCATAATTCTAACAGAATTTACAGATGGCCAGTCTGTGACCTTCCATGCCTAATCTCATCAGTTAGGTCTTCAAGACATAACTCATTCTACAGCATACAAAAGAACCAAATAACAGCTTAAGGGTAAAATGCCACATTGTCATCTGGCCATATAACAGGTGACTTCCACGCATTATGAAAACCCTGGCAAAATGACAAGACTGAATGCATTGGGCAGCATACAATCCAAAAAGTTTTAGATCTAGGTTATTTCAACCTCAAGTGTAGACTTGTGTTATTTCAGTCATGTGCACTGGCGTTCCTCAGCCTGTGTCTGCCTTGACTTTGCAGGCGTACTTATAGAATCACAATAAATCAAGTCTGAAAAGTTGGATCGAGTTGTGTCTATTCAAGTCAAATGCACATCATTTTGGTGGACTGACAATCTTACCTTTGTTTTGAATCTCTCACAGCCTATTACTTATAAGAAAACAAAATAAGCAACAAAAATTTGCTGTTACCTTAGCTGTGGAAATATATTGACATAATTTAGAAATGTGGAGCCACTCCTTAGAAAATGCTCTCAACAATCTCTTCCTGTTAGTGGTCTGGAAACATTTAGGTTGAACAATAAGCAGCATGTATTGCTCTACCTGTTTCTTTGCTGGGTTCCTTCTCACTCCCACTGTCTTTGTCTTTGGTAGAATCTTCTGCTTCCTGCGTGGACTCATTAAGCCCTTCCACATCTTCGTTGTTTTCTTCTGAGGGAAGAGGAAAAATGTTAATGAATAATGTGCTTCTAAAGAAAGCAATGAGCTAGACAAAGCACAGAATAGGATGTCTCACATCCACAAAGGGTTCCAAGCTGAACACATGTACTCAGAACATTACTGGGAGGAATGCAAGGAGAACCTAATTGACTTGTATCCAAAATAGTCAATTTACCATAATTTTCATTTGTATTGTATGCTGGTCTACTGGCAAAGTCACATTTAAGGCCACTTAAGAAAGACACAGTATGCTCAGAAGAAGGTGATGATATAAAATATGCCCAAATCATGCTGAATACTTCAAGATTTTCAATTTGGAAGCATAGTTCAGGATACAATTGTTTGTGAGTCTGCCTGTTTCCATATTTGACCTATAGGTGTCACTCTAAGCAAGCAGACGCTTAAAGTCAACCTGTTCCCTGAGACAACCCCCACCACCCCCACTAACCTGTGCACATGGTAATAATATACCTCACCATGGTGTCTGGATACCAGGCATGATACAATAAAAATAAACTGATTTAAAAAGAGAATCTTATAATGCTTTCTGCATGCACCATTTTGGACCACATCAATTAATCATATTAAAATCTCAGTCCAAGTGTAGGATTCCAATAGGCAGTCCCTGTGGCGACTTGGATATCTACCTCCTGATGGAATCCATCATATGAAAAGATATTTTACCACCTCTTATCCTGCTGTGCTACATTGATTTTTAATAAGACTTTTCTTACCGATGTAATCTACTTTGTGGCAGTTTTTTAAAAAAATACAACTTTTTTTAATCCCAGGACTTTTTAAAAAAAACAAAGATCAAAGGATGCAAAAAATAAATCAGGTTTGCAAAGAAAGCTAAGGTACCTCACATACCAATACCATCAAACGCTAATACTGTATGAAGTAACTCAGGAAGGGCAAAGGTCGGTTAGCATCCGCATTTCATCTTTTGCTCATGCCTGTAAAATATCTGTGCTTCAGCCACAAACGGGATATTATTCCTGGAGGCCCAAGTTGCCGTCAGTCAGTTCAATTTCATTACACTGTGACAAGAATAACTAAGATCTCTTTGCGAAAAGAAACAAACCATTAACTATTCATTAAAAAGGCATTTCTCCACTTGTGGATTTTAACTAGCAGTTAATTGTAGTTTCAAAGTAAGGGTAATCTCCTAATTTTTAAAAAAAATTATATAAAAAAAGAAATTGCATCGTGGTTATTGAAGTGACAATCCTTGCGCCTTTTTATTGTAATAAAATGAGAAACGACATGCACCGCTGGCAGGAGTGCGCTCAGAGACAATGAGTGCTGGCTTCCATGCTGTGATTCTTTCATGCATAGTCCAGGATTTTTTTTGATCTTGTGCACCTCTCCATCTCTACACATCTCCCTACTGCTGTAACACATCTACATTTTCTTGCAAAAATTGTGCATTCTGCTTGAATGCCATCTACCATCACAGCAACCTCCCTCTTTTAAAAAAAAACAATACCCCAACAACACTAATCTGCTGCATTGGGCCTAGTAAACAGGACCATATAAAGCAGGACATGAAGGAGAAGGTTACTTTAAAGACAACGACCACAGTCCGTTAAGGCATCAAGCAGAAAGATTGTACCCACAGCTCTGGATTGTTTTACTTGCCAGTGCATCTTTCTCAATAGTTCCTGGTACATGTTTCAGTTCAAAATAAGAATCCCAGACATGCCTCTCCTTACATCATTACTAAGTCTGACCTTAGACTGACCCCTGGAGCTGTTAGACTAATCTAAATGTGAATGAGCACTTTGTGCCAATGCTGTGAAGGGGCCGAATCCAGCAAACAGCAAAACTTTACACATCAACTTAATCACAAACAGCAGTGACTGGGGGCCCCAGAACAATGACAATCCTCCACTTCCCAAAGAATGAACAGTTTCTTCAATGCTTTAATGTAAGTCCTTATTAAAGACAATATGCAAAGTCAGGTCAGGTCAGGTCAGGTCAGGTTAGCTGATTGAGATTTTTGCTCATTAAGTTCCCCAGCTGTTCGGTGAGAAAAGAAAGTAAGTATTCTTGAGGTTCCTTGGCATAACTTTTGAAGAACTTAACAGCAGCTGCAACAACCCCATCAGAGATAATGTAACCTGTGTAAATATGATCAGATTGTTTTGTCAGAGGAGCCATACGGTGACTGGATGGCCTAAAATTGTCCCAATTAAAACTATTTTGCATCTCTCCCTCTCTCTCACACACTCTCTCTCTCACACTCTCTCTCTCTCTCTCTCTCTCTCTGCAGGTATTTCACAGTGCAGCTTTTGATTGCCTCTTCCATCAGCTTTATGTACATGCTATCAGGTCTGCAGAGCACAGCTAGCCAGAGACTAGAATGCAGCAAGCATTACATTACACAAAGGGGGTGGTGGAGCACTCCATGGTTTGAAAAGTGCATCACAAGGGGTAGAGCATGGTGGGGGGGGGGGGTGGTGTTGGTGGGAGTTGGGGGTGGTGTTGTGCTTTATGAAGTAATTTATCACAGGGGCTGGTGAATGGGGAGTTGTGCCATAGATTCACGAATGTTTTACACAAGACACTCTCTGTAAATTAAATTGTAGGTACAAGGAAGTTATATGGATTCACAGCTGTTCTTCTAAGAAACTCATTGTGTTAAAAGAGATAGGCCAATAGACACTACGTGCGAGTAAATCTGAATCTTCTTTTGATCTGAAAGTCAGATATAATTAAACCAAAATATGAATTTGATTCTGAGAAGCAACACATCACCTTGAAATGGGCTGTGCCTTAATAACTTAAGTGCCAATACTGTGGTCACAGATCTACCATGGCCACAGGGTCCAACTTGAGATCAGCTGCAGTAAAGGTCCAAGTAAAACTTCACCTGACTTCGGTTTCGCACAACTTCAGCATACCTGCCATTCTGCGAGAGGTGTGCATTTCATAGACTTCCAGGATCATTACAGTGCTGGATATGAACATTCAGTCCATCAAGTCTGTACCAGCTCTTTGCAGAGTAATCCTGTTAACTTCATTGCTCTGTTTCCCCAATGTTGAAAACCACAAATGAACCTGCATGCACCACAATGTCTGTGCAAATGACATGTTTCCTTGCACCATTGTCAATCATTTTAAATATGTCCTTGACCCCTCCACTAATGGGAAGATTTCCTATCTACCTGATTAAAATAGTTGAGATCTTATACATTTCTACCATTTCTTGTTCCAAGGTAGAGATCCCAAAAGCTCTAGTCAACCATTATAATTGAAATTCCTCATCTTGGAACAAATGCATTTGTGCAAGAGATGCACTCCAGTATTGCTCACTTGCAGATGGGGTCATTCTCTGGAGCTCTGAAAACAAGCACCATTGGGTGGCAGGATTCAGTGATCAAGCTCCCCATTTCCTAAAGTTCTTAATTTCAGCTGAATCACAATTTCAAGCAAGTGTGCAGAGGATGAGGGAAGTTAGTGTCACAGTCACAGCAGTACGTTGCCGCATAGGTTTTATTGATCTGGTCTGCATTGGGAAATGCCCGACAACAGATCGGCTGCCGACCAGCTTAGTTGCTTACTACCTCTGCTGGAGTCCAGGGTAACAAGAAAATACTTTGAAAAGACAAACTAAAAACTGAATGGTAACTACTCACACCTCAGTGCATCAATGACAATATAAAGGAATAATGAAAGGCCTGCAAATATTCATTAAAAAGCTTAAAAACAGTTTAAAAGCAAATAGTTATCCTGCACAACATTCAAACTCAAAATAGCAAATAAGTATGCTGCTGAGGGTCCCGTCTCCCTGGTTTCGGTGTGAATCATGGACTTCATGATACTGCCACTTCTGCACTGATATGCACTTGTCCACCTTGTGTTGATGCCAAACTCAGTTTAATTGTTTTGCTTAATTGTACAGGAGGATCCCAGAAAAGCAATAGAACTGATGGTAATATTTTAAACAGTTGGTTCAAGTCCTCTTGATGTTGGAGTGAGCAAGAAATCAACTTTTCATCTCTTCAACTGCATTCAAATCCAGCCCAGATAAATGGGATAGAAGTTTCCCTGCTGCAAAAGCGGAACTCAAAATGTGCATGGGCAAGAATGTACACATATTGTTTTATTAATACTCTAGTATTCTTAAAATGTTAACCTTCCAGAAACATATTCTCAAGCACAAACCTCAATGCCTAATATCATTAAAGAGTCAATAGAGTGAAATACTGAATACATCAAAGCAGAATAAAAAAGCAAAAAATAACAAATGCACCAACAACACAGTTCCCCAGTGAGTGGTAATATATATGCTACATTTCCTTATGAAACAGAGGGAGGCCACTTGGCTCACTGGGTCTAAGTCAAAGCAGTCCCATTAGTCTTATTCTCACCCTTTGGGATGTGGAAGGAAAACTGAGCAGCTGGGGGAATCCCACATAGTCACAGGGAAAATTTGCAAATTCCACACAGGCAGTACCCGAGGTCAGGTTAAAAACTGGGTCACTGAAGCAGTGGGGTGTGACTGGAGTGAGCTGTGTAATCAGAATGTGGTTTCAATCCACCAATGCTGTTATTATGCAGTAGGTTACATTTTGTGAGGATCCAATGAGTAAATGGATCATGCTCCCATTATTAAAATTAAAAGGATAAGAAGATGGAAAGATCACAAATCTACATCAAATTCTTTGTTCCACATTCCTATCCAGACACTTTACCTCGATTTTGATCATAAGACTTTGGAATCATCAACCAAGTTAGACCCAATGGGTCGAGTGGTCTCTATAACAACAGGCCCTATTCATTTTTAATCTCTGAAAGATCCGCAATTTTATGAATGCTGAAGGCCATTCCTGACCCTTAGTGTTAGTGAGTTGTTTAACCTCGGAGAGAATCACAGCTCCATCAGCAAGGTTGGTGAGTTCTGGTCATCTTATTCCCCTTTCTAAGGTGTGGAAGCAAACTGCAGCTCACCAAATGCTACCTTTGCTAACTTCACATGCCAAAATTATGACCCTTTTAGAATGAATATTTTAGTGCTGTACTGGTCAACAGCTTTCACATATTAGTCCACCAGGGGAATCTTGACATCTTCCTTAAGTGAAGCTTTTAATTATTTTAACCCAAGAACTTTCCACTGAAGTGTTGAAGCCTCACAGATGTTGTGATGATCAAGTAGATGAGCCTCTGGTTCTAAACCAGCCACAATAATTTCCACCCTATCATTTTATAAAAAACATCATGACAGACCTATCATTCTGTGACAACCATATTACCAGGAATTTTATTTTGGTGAGTGGAATGAAAGTGTTACTATCCCTGGAATACTTCAGCATTAGGTATTTATTATGTGGACAAATGAGACCATGATTAAACATACAAAATGTACTGGGAAAACAAAGGCAAGTTTATTGCAGATGCTGATGTTGGTGTGCAAGTCATTCAGCAATTTGAGGCAAGATTGAGAGTGCTTGGTTAACTGAAGCAGTGCTGATCAATTTGACCCACTGCACCATCAAACCTGCAAACCAGAATCTTGACTTCAACCTCTCTGTTATTATAAATTAAATATACTGCTGCAAATAAAAGTTTTATTAAACAATGCAAGGACCTATTCACAAACTGAATATGTTACTGTTTTGCTGTTCAACTTTCCTACATCAACCTGGAAGAGCTGGGTTTATGTGGGGGAGTTGAACAGCAAAACAGGAAATAGGAGTCCCAATCCTATTGTACATTGTACCTCACGAATTTCAATTTTTAAAAATTGTCATCTTTCTGATAATTTTTCTCTCTAAATAGTCCATACTCTCTTTGCTTTATTTTACCGCCTGGAATTATAGAAAACTAGATTCAGTCTAGTTTTACCCTCTTTCCTCTCAGTCAAAAATGGGGAAAGGAACAATGATAACAATCACTTGTGGAGGAGATAATCATTTGGTCCCATGGCTCAACGAGGTAGTAAACCCTGCTTGGTTAGCTTCACCACACCATTATCGGCAATTGTCGTAAGCTTCACCACACTTCCAACAATTGCAACTAAAATTCTTCAGATGGAATGACAAGATAAAAAAAACAGTGGGTATGTTGTGAGATGTCTTGACAGTGGCAAATTCTGTGCCATTGTTTTATTTTGGAAACGGGATTTCAAAAGCTAAACTCTTGAGGACAGCTTGTCCTTTTTTGCTACTTGTTTGTTTGAGTGCATGCATTGCAATTAAAACTGGTTTGTGGCGAACTGTATCTACAGGGGATGAGCTATTAACAAAGGGATCTGACAGTTTCAGGTTGGTGATTTTTATTCCAAATGAAAAATCAATATGTTTTCTGGGTTATACATATTCAAAATGGGCTGATATCTCCATCATAATGGAAAATAGGTGTCCTGTTACCTCTTCTCTTGCCATATCTGTACTATTGCATTTTCCAATCCACTGGCAAATATTTCAACATGATTTGATTGCAGCTCATGACAGTGTTAATGTCCTCAGCCCTTAGCACACTTCAAGTAGCTGAGTGATGCCAGCCTTTGGCTAGTGTTTCACGCTCATTGTGCAGAAAATAGCCTACAGGAAGAGATGTGAAATATCTGCCTCACAGTCCTAGACAAAATGCTATCAACTTTGCTGTAATTTTGTGGCTGCAAATGTGCACCCTGACCATTTTAGCCAGCATCACAGTGACAGGTTTTCTTCAAAGGCTTTCTGCTGTTTGCAAACCACGAGGCTATAGGCTTGTGTTGTGCAAGGCAGTGGCCTTAAATCAGGACACCCGTTTCCTGTGATATAATGCAGGTCCACATAAGTGCTTTTCAAAATGAACATTCACAAATTTTCTTATATCAAATAATCCTATCTGGACTCTGTGTAGGTAAAGAGCAGCAAGACTTTTATGTCATTTTACCATTTAAAAAAAATCAAGGTGTTCCCCCATTTCCCCATTATTCACCCCTCCATGCAACTCCGCACATTCTACAGTGAAAAACAGACAAACAATGTTGTTTCTCTGGTGTTCTGAGAGAGGACCCAGGTGACTCCTAGTTCTATGTCTCTTCCTCCATGAGGACTGC
This sequence comes from Rhina ancylostomus, assembly GCA_030265395.1. Taxonomy (NCBI): domain Eukaryota; kingdom Metazoa; phylum Chordata; class Chondrichthyes; order Rhinopristiformes; family Rhinidae; genus Rhina; species Rhina ancylostomus. The sequence goes on along the minus strand of JARFYF010000017.1, from coordinate 19,808,670 downwards.
CCAGCGTCTTCCCATTACACTCATCTTTCAATATTTACGCTGGTCTGCTGAGGCACTTCTCATTTTTCTTTTCAGCACAATTTTCACATCTTCAGTACATTTGGATGTGTCTTGTTTATTCTCTGGCCCAGCTTACATTCCACATGCATGAAAGACCTTGCTAACATGAGGAAATTTGAACTCCAGTTTATGGCATTCTCATTTTTAGCTTTGCAATCCTGGCTTCAGATTGGCCTTGTCCATACATGAGGAGAGAAAACCCACTAATGCTGGAAAGCTGAAATTGAGAAAGCTGGAAATCTCTGGAGGGTGAAAGACTGGTTCATCTACCTGCTGTGCTATCCCCACATTTTCTGTTTTTGTTTCCCATTTGCAGGAATCAGTTGGAAAATGACTCATTTAACTTGAACTTACAATTTCTGAATTGTAGTCAACACTCTCAGTCCTTTCTGGAATTCACTGGCAGCCTCTGTTACTCACAAAGTTGCATGCTAGTGCTAGAAACTGATGCAACGTGAAATCAGACGAAGTGAACAGCATATCAAATCAATTAAATATCTTGCTCTTAAAATTGACTATGGAAGATGTGCCAATTCATGTGATACCTGCAAACACTTACCTCTCATCATATTTAATAAGGTCATTTGACAAAATTCCACGAAATGCATTCAAATCCTTGTTTTTGTTCATTGAGATTTCCTAATATGCCTGATAAAGTCACTTGAAAATTATCCAACTTAGAGAAAAAGAAAATCATTGCAAATAAATAGAGTACTTTGTGAATTTATAGTTGGAGGATTAGTCATATTGATAAAACAGGCCATTTAGAAATTGTGGGTGAAAAGAAAAAGGGAAAACGTCACTGTAAATGTTTTTGCTGTGTGCTTGCATGGGCTACTTTGATCAAAAAGTAATCAACACTTATTTTTTCTCCTTCTCCCCGCCGCTTCTCCTATGATTTACTGTCAGTAACCACCAAAATAAAGCTTACATTAGCTCTAATTTCAGCATCAAGACCAAAGACATAATAAATGAATCAAACAGTATGTTTAAATTGTTTTTTTTATTATGCTTTGTAATTTTTAAATACAGTTTTGTGCTGAAGGATGGTAGGCCTGGAGAACAGTGCGATTCTGTTTGGCAGCTTCAGGAGCTTCTAGTGAGGTATAACATGGCAGAGATTAAATCCCCGCTACTTTGCTTCAATGGCAGGTCTGACCTTAGTCACATCAATAGAACTTTTTTTTCCTACCGGCCACACATTTTGTGGCCTGAGAGAGACTGTTAATCGGTGCTGGTTTAAATACAGGTTTGCACTTGGGACTGTTAGTACTAGGAACTGATCCGTTTTCTCATTGGATCATTGTAAAATGTAACCTACTGTATAATAATGGTATTAATGCATTGGTCTGATTCTGATTACAGGCTGTCCTCAGGTAACAAACAGAATCCATTTCTACTGTTGTCCATAAGTCAATTTTGTCCCCAAGTCGGAAAACACACACAAAATAAAAATCACTCAATATGGTAACCATCCATCCACACCTCCACAGTATTATAATGAACAGCATCAAAGCACATAAGCCTGATTAGAGGAATTACTAAAAGTGGAGAGAGGGAGGAAACTAATTCTCTCATTTGCAGGAATGAACGTATGTACATACTTTGGACTTCTGAATTTAATAATAATATGGAAGCTCATTTGTATGTAGGGGTGTCCGTAAGTCAGGTGTTCATAACCCAGGGATGGCCTGTTTACAGCTCAATCCAGTCATATACTGGCATTCACTAAGAGGCAATGTATTTGCCGCATTTGTTATTTTTCACTCTTCCAGTCTGCTTTAACATATTCACTATTTCACTGTATTGATTATTCAATGATGTTGGGCATTGAGGTTTGCACTTGAGAATGTGTTATTAGAAGGTTAAGATTAAGAACACTGGAGTATTAATTAAACAATATGTGATGGCTGTGTATACAGTTTTGCCAAAATGAAGACAGACTCGACACATAAGGACAACAGTGACAATCCGGCTCATATACTACAGACTCGATCCTTCAATTTGAATACACATAAGGAGAGTTATTCTGCTTGCTAATCCACAAATGCATTCTTTATGATTTTTTTACAATTGATAATAAAAGGAACATGGTGCTTGCTCCTGCCACTTGATCACACCTTTAACCCTTATTTCAGTTCTTAAATGCCTTAATAGTCCTAAATAAATTTGTCAACTGCTGGGCATTTCTCCCTCTGCACCTCCACCAGCACCACCCTTCCATCCACCCATCTCTAATGCACTTAAACCGAAATTAAGAACCTTGCATGAAGGTGCATCAAATTATTCCCAATCAGTTCTCAGCATTCAAACTGGACACAATTTCATGCAAATCCATTATATATATTTTAAGAATGCTTGAAATGCTGGAGCATTTAATAATCCCAATAGCAAAATTCACTTTAACGTAATGGCATAAAATGTTTGATGTGACGGACAAGCAGTGGGCTGTCATCACCATGGCGACGTATTTTGTACAAAGAAGAGTGCTCGGTGATAAGGATAATGACACAATACTATTGTTATTCATCTGATCGTGTTGCTTGAGATGGACTTTATTTTATAAAATAAAAATAGCATTTGCATTCAAAAACTGAAATTCAGAACTGAAGAAAATTTGGGGCTGCGGGATGTATAATTTCTACTCGGCTGGAATCCTCTGGGGAAGTGCTCATGGTATTTTCAAAGCCAGCTGGTTGAGTATCTGAGCTTGTTCTAAGCTTACCAAGTGCCCCTCTAGAAGGGTAAATGAAAGGTCAGGTCACTTGCACCCACAGTATATCAAAGAAGCACTGTTTAAGAGTAGACGGAAATAAACATCCCCACTCCAGAAAGGGGTAAAATTAATAATTTTCTTTCAAGTGCATAATGGCCACTTTCCTCTCGTTGTTCTGTCCCTGTATCTCAACGTTGCTTTCCAACAGTTGGTGTACAATGTTTGAGGATCAAATGGAAAAAAGAAAATAATTAACTTTCAAGTTACAGCCCAACTGCCCAAGTATATTCTTGCCCAAGTTGAGTAGAGATGGTGAATTTAGTAATCATCTATCATTGACAAAATCTTAGCAGACAATCCTCTCCCTTTTCCTGCTTTATATGACTTATTGCTTATGTTTAATAATTTCATCAGATTATGAATTCTTGAGACACTTCCAGGGAAAGCGCAAGAATGGAAACAAAGTTAAGCTACAGAGCTCTGTTACTCAATTTTTATGGTTTTCAATTTACCCACATTCATTGTTCAGTAACTATGATATGATCTTGTGATATAGGTGTTAACACAGCTGCTTTATCAATTGTCCAAGAGATATGCTTCAGCATTACAGGTCCTTCCCCAAATGGGACGAGATTGGTGCTTTGGTCATCTCCAAGTACTAAACTTAGCAATATAGCGCTGCAGTTTCCATGCACATTACTTCAAAAATTTTAATACAAGTCAATGGTTCCCCTTTCTCTTCAATATTGTACATAGAAAAAAAATGATTAAAAATGTAGGGCTTCTAAACTCCCTCTGTTTACCTTTACCTTTCAATTTAGATAGATTTTGAAGCTCAATCTTAGCCACACCTATTTAATACTTTTTGAATTTATTTATCGAAAAATACCATATGAGGTTATCCACTTGTGGGAAAAAAAACAGATGCTGAGTTTTTTTTTAAACAATGAGAGATCAAGAAATGCTGATGTTCAAAGGGACTTGGGCATTATCGTACACAAGTCACTGGAAGCTCACATTCAGGTGCAATTAGGAAAAGCAATTGCTATGTTGGGCTTTATGTTTATGTTTGGATTTTTTGAATAAGGATGTCCTACTACAATTCTAAAGGCCTTGCTGAGATTTCACCTGGACTATTGTGTACAATTTTGATCTCTTTATCTATAGAAGGATATACTTTCTTTAGAAAGATGATGGTAGGCTGTGCAGCCAAGATTCTTCAGTCTGCTCTTGAGATGGTAGGTCTGACATATTAGCAGAGATTAAGTATGTTAGGTCTCTTCTCTAAGAGTTCTAAAGAATGAGAGGCAACCCCACTGAAGCACAAGACTTAGAAGGCTCAACAGAGTAGATAGGGACAATGTTTCCACTGCCTGAGAAGACCAGATCTTGGGATCATTCTCAAAATAAAGGCTAGGATACTTAGGAATGAGATACAAAAATTTCCTTAAGCAGAAATTGATCAATCAAGGGTTGTGTAGGCTCAGTCACTGAATGCTTTCAAAACAAAGAACCTCAACAGATTTCCTGGATGTCAGAAGAATCAAGGGAAATGGGGACAGGACAAAAAAACAATGATGAAGTGAAAAAAACAGTCATGATCTTGCTGAATGGCAGAGTAGTTCGGGGATTCAGTGATTACTCTTGCTCCCCTTATGTTCTAAAGTTCTAAAATTGTTTAAGGTCATGTTTGTTTGTGTTGTTTGTGGCACTGGCTTCTAACATGCAGTTTTCATGTAGTTACTAAAATTTCAAAAGAAATTGCTGTATTCTTCCAGTTCAGCAGTTGGTAAGATGTGTTTTTCCCTAATTCTTTCTGTTACCTTTACCGAGGTTGGAACTGGCTACAGGAGGCATATTATTGTGAACTGGCAGCACCAGTCGGGCACAAAACCAAAAGAAGAAAGGTAATTTAATTTTTGCACTTCAATATCAGGTTTTAGTACTCTTCTGTAAAAGGGTAATCTCATTGTTTATGTGCAATATACAAACATGTGGTGCAATGCCAGATTTGTGGCCACACTGCGTATAGAGACCTGAGATCTGTTTCTCTCATTTAACTCAAGCTTCAACACATCTGCAGATCCACAAGGTTCCCCAGTCTTGACTGATTCACACTCAGGAGCACAGCTCACTAGGAAAGTACCTAACTGCAAATCCCTCAGTGTTTACTTTTTTTCCCTTCATCTTTCAGTTCTTTCATATTATAGTTTGAAATGAATGCAACTTATTACTTTGAACTAAATGTTGATATATATGTCCTTTCACTTAAGGGTTTCAGTTGTTAAAAAAGAAAGCTTGACTCATTATGTGAATGAAAATTAAACTCCATCTCAACAGGATAAGAAAATGCAATTATGCGACAAAAAATGGAGAGTAGGAATAAATTTGTTTTTGGATTGGCAGTTTGAACAAGCTGTTTACTTCAGAATGGAAAAGAATGAGGGTATTCAATAACAACATTTAAAAGACATTCGAACAGGTATGTGAATAGGAAAGGTTTGGAGGGATATGGGAAATGGGACTTGCTTAAATTGGCATCTTGGTCAGCATGGACGTGTTGACCAAACTGCCCGTTTCTGTGCTGTATGATTCTATGACTATAACTCATTCACATTAGTGAGATAAATATAAATGTGCAGTTTAAAAAAATCTGTACATGAAAAAGGGCCGGGGAGCGGTTGTACATGAATCGCAGCTAACTTGGAGGTA
>JARFYF010000017.1:19766085-19793504 GCA_030265395.1 Rhina ancylostomus | reverse complement strand
GAAAAACTTGTCTTGCATACCGATCATACAGATCAGTGCAGTGACATTGGGTTAGCACAGAGTGCATTGAGGTAGTATTTTCTTTGGTCCCTGTCATAAAATCCATTTCCTAGCTACCTAGATAACTGTCTGAAACTTCTCACAGCCTATGTATCGCAGTTGACCTTAAGTTGAGTTACAAACCTCCCATGCCATCACTAACTCTGCCTGCTTCAATCTCCATAACATTGCCTGACTCTTTCCTTGCTTCAACTTATCTACTACTGAAATCCTCATCCATACCTTTGTTACCTGCAGATTAAACTAATTTACTGCACTTCTGGCTGACTTTCCCCTACTCCCTGTAACCTCGAGGTTACGCAAAGCTCTGCTGTCCATCTTTCAACTAGCATCACATCCCTTGGCCATCATGATGTTAGAATTTTCATCCTTATTTTTATCTTATGCCAGGGTTTCGACCCTTCCTGTGTCTGCACTCTACACCCTCTGGGATACCAATACTGTATTCTCCAATACCGTACTCTTCTCCTAAATTTAACATTTCTCCATTGATGACCATGCCTTCAGCTGCCAAGTCCTATGTAGCCTGGTTTGATAATGCTCTCATGCAAGATCTTACAATGTTCTGCTACAAAAAAAGCTCCACATAAATCAAAGTTGTGGTTGTTGCTTTCTCATGTTACAGGTAAACTCATCAACTAGTTAGGATGCCATAGATTTGTTAATCCCATGGTGTTTATGCCAGAAACATCATTATTGCTCATGTATTAAAACTACCATTGGAACAGCATCTAGTCAATTACGCGAAAAGAAATCAAAGGATGATTTAACAAAAGCAAAACTAGGTTAAATATCTTCCAAAACCAGACACTGTTAGCAGACATTTTATCAGAAATCAAGAATGGATGCATAAAGGAAACTTGGTTAAATTGACCAGGCCTGTGGAAGGACTGCCCCAAATTGAAGGAGATTTAGTTGGACTTTTGGCTCTTGATTGCCATCCAGTGATCCTTCTGAAACATGAAGTGTGAACACTGAGAAATGGGATCCAAATGTGAAGGCTAAAGAGCATTCTAATATTAGGTGTTTAGATACTTGCATTGCATATGATACCACTTAGTTAAATAAAATGCCTATCCTGTAAATCAGGAATGGCATAAACATCCCGGTAATGATAAAATCCTGCCAATTTTCTAAATGAAACAACTGCGGTAATCTAAAAATTGAGTCCATCGAGCAACTGTCCTTTTCACTTTACATTCACAAATCAGAATGGTTAAGGGTGTCCTGTTCACACATTTTCATTTTTTGCTCCAAGTTTAAAGTTGACATGTCAATTTTCCATTGTGCTACAAAGAAAATCTCTCTCCGCAGGTTCTGAGCAACAATGGTACTTAACTGCTCTGAGTCATTAACCTTTAGTGCAGTGTGGTGTAATGTGATGTACTACACTGAAGTCTACTGAAGGGCCCTATTGATCCAGCTGGTCTTTTCCACATAGTTTGTGCCTTCAAAGTTGTTTATGATCAATATGCAAATAACTCACTGCATTGATCCAATATTAATTTTCAATTAGGAAATCCACAGGGGTCTCGAGGGTCAATATCTAACAATTCAAAGAAAAATCTTGAGCAGGTGTAGGCATCGACATTCTCCACCGCTGAACAGCTTACTTATTTCACATTTATTCCTTCATTTCCTTTTTACTCTGTCATGTACACTTCAGCACAAAGGAGCTTTATTTCCTTACACGGACATCATTGACACAAGTGGAATATACAACAGCACTGCGCAGAGCTGTCAGTCCCATGGATATTCAGACACTACTCGCATATAAATAGCAATGCTTTGAAAATTAAACATGCTGGTCAACAATCTGCTTGCAAAGATCTGGTATTAAAGACCTGCCACAGTGTCCCAGAATCTCTGAGCAACTTAACTAGTACATTTTCTACCAAGCCTAATTGGTTTATGGAAAACATTAATTACCATGTTGCTCATTAATGGATGAAATCTTTATTGGTTCAATTGATCAGCGTGACTTGTTACCCATCTCCCTAACCAATGGCGGATATAACAAGTTCATTTATTGGCATATCAATTAATGTAATCAATTCTTAGCTAGCGGATGCCATTCGCTGTAAGGCTTGTTTAAAACATACAAGGCAAAGGTGCAGAGATTCTGGTTTCAATTACATCACACACACAGGCTCACAGACAGACATCCCAACACACCTCGCAAGCACGCACATATTTAACACTTAACTCTTGCTCAATGGTTCGAATTTTGATTTATTCTATAAGGCTTTATGATTTAAATAATTTTAGATACCCAAAATTATTTTCTGGGTATATTACATCAAATCAATCAGAAAAGGCTTGTTACAATACAGATCTGATTAGCTTTATTTAGATATTAGCAACTGCATGATTTTTAAGAGGTTTTGACATAACTTTTTAAAAACTACGTCAAAACTAAAGGTGGAAATCTATCATCTTAGCTAATTGTTTAAAAACTTTAAATAAATGCATTATTATATGTTACAAATATTGACTGTGCTGGAGGGGCAGTTGCAGTTGACTGTTGACCCAAAGGTTATGCCAATAACCCAAGGGACAGCAGTCCTTGTCTTATAGTCTGTTAAGTACAGTGAAGGTTAGTTTAATTATTGGATGCAAGTTTATTTAAAAACTGTTAAAAAACCTTTCTATGTGTTATGAGCACTCTGGCACATTTTGACCTCAGTGGACACCAGTCTCTGTTCAATTGGCTGCCATTGACATTCATTGAGAGCCAGTGGCGGCACAGATCAATTAGTGGGTCATAGATAGTAAAAACTATTACACATGAAGGACAGTCACCAGTACCAAGGGCCAATGGCATTGGGAAATCATCACAATTTCATCCTTGTTTCCACATTTATTGATATTTTTAATGTAAGTATTTTCTAGACAGCAGAATGCAAGTTTAAAACCATTTGTTCATTGGAGAGACTAATACAAAACAACCTGTTGAAACATAAATTAGTTGTTTGTGCACATCAGATAACATTAGGAGATAGTGTAGGAAGTAAGACAAAAATGTTATTTTACATACGAGATGCAGAAAATATTTATCAGGCTTTATCAAATATTGTCAGACTCATCCCGGGGTAAGAAAGTAGACCACAAAAGAATTCTTACTGCACTCAGCATAATGCTATTTTCATCCATTTTCCTTCCAATACAGCACATCTTGAAAGCACTGATTTGCGCTGGGACATAGGCATAGATGGTATTTCTACAGAATTTAAATGAAGTGGCATTTTTTATGCATGAGCCAAAGTAAGTGGCAAAAGGCAACTAGACTTCAACACTTAAACCACACATCACATCAACAACAAAGTGATTAGAAAGTGAGAAATAATTATTTTCTGTTCTGGATATTTCTGAGGCCAAGATTAATGTCTCCGGCATCACTTGGGCTTAAAAATGGAACTTGCACTTGATTATGGCACATAAATTTACCAATGAAGAACTAACAGTTTGTCCAATCACTGAAACTATTGAGTTATAGTATCTAGGAGGTCTAAGGTTAGGAAATTCAGCATACTTAGCCCCAATGTCAAATGTTAAACACATGGACAAACAATATGAAATTCATTAGTTCTTATGAAAGTTTTCACAGCATCTAGCTTTTTTGCACAACCCATAATGTAGTAATGCTCTAAGGTGCTTCATGGGACCATTAAAGAAAATCAATAAGATATTAGGTCAAATGTGATTATGGAGGCAAGGATATCCTTAAGGTGGAACAATAGACAGAGAGTAGTGGAAACTAAGGGAGAGAATTTCAGAACTCAGAGATTTAGCAGCTGAAGTCACAGCTGACTTTGATGGAGTAATATGATCAGGGATTTGTGAGAGTTCAGGAACAGAGATATCCTGGATGTGGGAGGTTACAAAGATTTGGAGGGAGAGGCCACGGAGGGATTTAAAAACAAAGGTGAGAAGTTTACAATCAGGTAACTTTGGTGGGAGCCAATGAGGGTTAGTGAGCAGAGGGGTGAGAGGTATAAGGAAGTTGATACAAGTTAGGACAGAGACCGCAAATTTTTGAATAACTTCAGGTTTAAGGAGGGTAGAACAGGAGAGGGACCAGATCATTGAAGGTTCCTGAAATGCAGAATGTATATAAAAGCTTGGCATAAAATTGATATTTCATTTGCAATGCTTGTTGTTTGTATATTGAAACAATACATAAAATGAAATCAAAACCAGTTCTGACAATGGAGCTATCCATGACCATATACCTATCTATCGGAAAATGTCTTGTCTGTCTGCAAAAATATCGTTAAAAGTTACCCAAGGATGGAGCAGCCTTTTATCAACCTCCTGAAGCTCAGAAAAGATTTTTTTTTAATCTTCACATACAATGACATTTCAAAAGAATCCAAGTCCCTAATTAAGTGCGGTACATTTTTATGTTGCATCTTCTTTGTACCGCATAACATGCTACAAATGGAATACTGTCTTTGGAAATTAGAGAATGAGTATCAATGTTGACTGTGAAACAACTAACTGCTGTAAAACAGAGGACGAAAAAAAACAACTGCAAAGCAAACTTGACAACAACAGCATTTGTTTGGGAGAATGAACATTTTATTAAACTTACTTCTCATGTGTAATATTGACCTCCGTAAGGTTTCATGCAGGCAAATCACCAATAAACCAAGGATGACCAACTGCCCGCATGTGATCTGACATACAAGCGTAAGTGGCACAAAACCAAAGGTGCCGAGTAAACATGATGAAAAAAAACAGCGTCCCCTCAATTACCCTGCCTGCTCTGTGTTGATTTGATACACACAAGCAGCATGCTCAAAGATGATGCACCTTTCTTCTTCCACCCTCCCATGCTAAAAGCTCTAAATTATGGACGATCTTCTACATACTTTCTAGGTGGTTACTTGACATAAGTTGTATGTTCCAAAGTAGACTGACACAACAGTAATGCAGTAATAATGCATACACTGCCGAGCTTTCTTACTAATATGCATTCTTGTCCAAAGCAGCTGTTTTATTGCATTCGATAATCTTACAGAAGGTGAATTAGAGATGCCAAGAATAATCTATTCAGGTCTGCTGCAATGCTTGTAATGGAACCTTAATGTTACTTAAATGGCACAACAATATCTTTTATTTCTACTTTACAATGCCATATCTCAAATAGTGAGCCTGCTGCTTCCAGTTGTGACAGGTTCCTGTTTTAATGTTTACTCTTAGAATTTGAGAATTAGGACTTTCAGGTTCAGCATATTAATACCTAAAGAGCTAAGGTTCATTTCAATAATCAGGTATTTGTAGAAATAAAATGCACTATTATCTGAAGCTGATACTTAGAAGGGAAACAGAAAGATGGTGGCCTAGAAATACTATTGAGCTACACATGGTTTTTGTGTACTATGTGACTGAATTTCAATTCCAAATTATCCTAAGTGACTGTCATTCCTCTGTGCATGTAGCAACCTCTGGTAAATTCTATTGCAGTCTTCTGATGTTTACATAAGGCTGTTACTGGGTGCAGAGCAATGGCATCAAGCAACATGCAATGCATGACTGACGTCAGAGTGCAATAATGTGGCAAGCATATGCATTTCAGAAATGGACACAGGAGATCATAATAGGAGGGGATGGTGAGGAAGCCCTGTCCCAGTATAAGGGTTAGGAGATCACCCTTCCCAAAGTGCTACGATGTGCCATTGTACCCAACCCTAGAATTTTCCACAGATGACACCGATGTCTTTAAGCTGGCAGCCAAGGCCTCCCAGGATTCTTTGGATAGGGTGGTTGTACTGGGTGCCCACTTCCAATGGCATGATGCCCACTAGCATTCAGAGATGTGCAGTACTCACTCCTATCAGTCACCATCTGGAGAGACAAAGCTGCCCCAAAATGGCTCCAAAGTAATTCTCAGAAGTTTCTGACTAAAATTGTGCAATAGGCTGAAATTTGCTATACCCATGTACAATGCATTGCATACTTTGGACACAAGAAAATCACTTCCTTGTTGGCTAAATGAAACTTGTATGGCACCTTATGCAGCACCATTTTTCTGCCAGGCTTCACCTGTGGAAGAATCTTTCAGCATTGTACACTTGTGGTAACCCACAAACACTTCCAGAGATAACAATAAATTGAATTGGAAAGAAAAAAACTCCTAAGATTAAAATGCTTTAAGTTAATGGAGTCAGTGATGTAATTACATTTATTTGAGTGTCACTTTTGAATGGCCAAAGGAAACTACAAAAATATTTAATACTTTGTTGAATGCACATCATAATTGCCAGCTAAAACACAAGCAAACCAATCAAAATGAGCATTTGATACAGTTCTGATATTGCACATTAAGCTATTCTAATACCAATTAGATAAAAGGGATCAATCCCTGCTCACCAAGAGCAGAATGGTAAATATCGCACTAATTAAATGCTAAACTCCAAAAATTTGGGAAGTCAAACTTGTCATTTCTTCACTGATTCTCTCAGTTATCCTTTCTCTGAAGTGATAAAAATATTTTTAGATCATGAGGAATGTTTGTTCAGAGAATGAAACTTGCAAACAAGCTTTTTTTCATTCACCCAATGGAACAACACATTTCTCTGTAACCATTGCTACATAATCAGAAGGCGAGTTATGATCAGCAACACAGCGCTCCAGAATTTGCAATGACAACTCAGCACGATGCAGAATTTAGTAACAATTGCGTTTGCTCTGTTACTTAGCTCAAGTGGTGAGTCTTCACGTGTGAGTGAAGATCAAGAGGTTATTTAACACTAGAGAACTTAACTATTAAAGTTCACTCTTTTTAAAAAATTTGTGCAGTGCCCACTCATGTGAACTTTCCAGTGGGAGATATTATGTAGTGGTCAGGAGAGTAAATTCATAGATTCTTCTCTTAATAGTCCAATGCATAAAAGCAGTGGTCAACCTCCATTTTGCTGATACAGCATGAAACCAAAATGATCTTACCATCAAAACTTGAGCTTTACAGTTCTTAAAGTATTCTAGAATAACAAGTTTCCCCATTTAATTATTTCCCTGATGTAAGTGTGTATAATTATTTGGTTCCATAAATGCTTGATCAATAATAATTGAATGAGCGTTTCTAAAATGTTGATGAAGTTTGTTGGACCAGGGAAGTCACAGTTGTGATTGGTGCAATGTCATCATTTTCCATTGTGTCAATGACCATTGCAGTAAATCAAAGTCAACAAAGCTTAAAAAAAAGGGATCAAGACCTGTGGCCATATATTGATTGTTGAGAGCTGAGTGAGGGGCTGGACTCTTGCTAAGTGCAAGCTGATCAGATTTTCCACTTATGAATTACAGTTAGAACACAAGAGAATTGCTCCTCAAAATGTCTCATTTGTGATTTGAAATAATTGGAGAGTTGGGCATTTTCTTGTGGCAGCTTTTTGCAGGAATACACGCATTTATTTTTAAAGTTGACAGAAATTAAGGTAAATCTAGATTCATAGATTCAGAGAATTATACAGCTTGGAAACAGGCTCTCTGACCCAACTCAACCAAGATGCCTCTCCAGACTAATTCCATTGGCCTGCATTTGACCCATATCCTTCTGAACCTTTCCTGCCCATGTACCTATCCAAATGTCTTTTAAATGTTGTAGTTGTACTGTTTCCACTTCCTCTGGCAGCTCATTCCATATATCCACTACCATCTATGTGAAAAAATAATTGTCCCTCAGATCCCCTTTAAGTCTCTCTCCTTTCCCCTTAAACCTATATACTCTAGGTTTAGACTCCCCCACCCTGGGGAAAAAATTGCAATCATCTACCCTATTTACACCTCTCTATGGTCACTCCTCAGCCTTGCTTCAGGGAAAGCTGTCCTAGCCGATTCAATCTCCCCTTATAACTCAAGGCCTCCAGTCCAACCAGCACTCCTTTGACTCTTTTCTGCACTCTCTCTGGCATAATCACATACCTCCTATAGCATGGCATCAAGACTCTAAGTGTGGTCTAAACAACGATTTGTACAACTGCAATACAATGTCACAACTCCTATACTCAATGCTTTGAGCAATGACGGGAAGCATATCATATGTCTCCTTCAGCCCTCTGTCTATCTTTGCTGTTGCTTTCAGGGAACTGTGTACTTGTATTCCAAGGTCTCACTGTTCAATAACATTCCCGAGGGCCCTGCCATTCACAGTGCATGTCCTGCTCTGGTTTAACTTCCCACTATTCATCACTTCACACTTGTCGGTGTTAAATTCCATCAAACATTCCTTTGTCCACTTTCCCAGTTGATCAATATCCTGGTGTAACCTTAGACAACCTTCTTCACTGTCCACTATACCACCAATTTTGGAGTCATCTGAAAACTTACTAATCATGTCACCTATATTCTCTTTCAAATCATTAATATAAATATGACAATAAAGGACCTAGTGCCGATCCCTGTGGTTCACCACTGGGTACAGGTCTCCAATCTGAAAAGCGACACTCCACTACTACCCTCTCCCTCCTACCAATTTTGTGTTAAATTTGCTCTCTCTGCCTGGATCCCATTCTGGACCAGCCTACCAGGAGGGACCTTATCAAAGGCCTTGCTAAATTCCACGTGGACAATATCTACCACACTGCCCTCATCAATCCTCTTGATCATCTCCTCAAAAAAGCTCAGATCAAATTTGAGACACAATCTCCCATGAACAAAGCCATGCCGAATATCCCTAATCGATCTTTGCCTTTTCAAGTGCAAATAAATCCTGTCCCTCAGGATCCCATTCAGTAACTTTCCCACCACTGATGGAAGGTTCACTGGCCTGTAGTTCCCTGACTTTTCCTCACAGGCCCTCTGAAATAAAGGTACAACATTACCATCCTCTCGTCTTTCCGTACTTCACCTGTGGCTAATGAAGATTCCAAAGTCTCCGCCAGCGCCCATCAACCTCTTCCCTTGCTTCCCACAATGTCTTAGGATACATCTCATAAGATCCTGGGAATTTTACACCGTTATTTGCTTCAAGACCAAAAACACCTCCTGCTTCATAATGAATATCACTGTTCTCTTCCCTGAACTCACTATCTTCCCTGAACTCACTATCTTCCCTGAACTCACTATTCTCCACGGTAAATACAAATGATACAAACAAATTTGTTAATGCCTTTCCTTGGTGCTAAGCATACAAAATTTATCCAGAGCTCGATCTTGCTTGCTGACACGTCTGGATGAAATTACAACCACTGCAATATTGGATCGGGAACAGCTGATTGGGATCCAAGCTACAGCATTTGATCTAACATGGCTTCAGATGCATGTACAATGGTATCAATAATTCAGCACTGCACCTTTCGGCCCTTACTCACTGATATTGGACTTCCCACATTGAGTACAATAACTGTCACATGATGGTCACACAAAGAGTAAAACCCACTGAAGATGATCAATTAAAGGGTGAATTAAATCATGAATTAAAGGAGCTCCATTTGGTCATTGATCTTTTGCGCACATATTCTCCAGCTTCAGTTAGTAATGCTCAAAACATACATTGCATATTCATCAATGATTAGAGCCTTTTTGTTTTAATGCACCTCCTCACAACATACCATGATCTCTGCCACACTGATTGCCCCACACCTTGCAGTGGCATGGGACCAATCACAGAATTGGACTGTGCCACAGCACATAGTCATGTGTGTGGGATGGCTGACCACACAAATAGAAGACTGCCATGTCTCCCTTGCATCCTTCATCACCTCCAAAGCAGCCTTTATGCAGCTGCGGTGGAGAGAGGTCCTTTAAGATCCGACAAGCCTTCTCTGTGATCAATGCAATTGTGAGATTCTCAAGCAGGTCCCATTGAGAAATGTGCAGCTTGAGGCTTACATTCAAGGTAGCAAATGTAAAAGTGTCCCTTCAAATAATTTGACACCCGATTTGGTGATTTTTGTTTAATGCAGATAGCTAAACTGACTCTACTACTGCATGCCACATTCTTGCACACAAGAATGGGTCCAATCCAATTTCTGCACATGCTTCTGCGCATGCATATATTTCTTGTTTCCTCTTTTAGTCACCATTTCTCATTCTTTCTTTTGATCTTTGGTTTTATTTTCACCCAAAACATAAAACGGATTCCAATTTTGAAGTTAAAAGGGAATTTACCATTTGCTGCAGTGGCTAACGTCAGAATTCCAGAGTTTATTCTCCAATTTGTCACCCAGTTTACTTCTTGAACATTTCTTTACCAGCAATAAAGAATTGTTTCCATTGACAGTTATGGCCACTGGCAAAAAATTTACTGCCTATAAAATCTTTTAATTCTATCCTGAGTGATAAGAAACATAACTTTTTATCTCCATCACATGTCACAGGGTTTGATGCCACCAGTTATGTCACAACAGATTTTTGTTTATAAAGTTGGGACACGTCGTTAAACCAGCCTGTTTCTTCTCCACAGTTCATAAGAATCAAGGGGAAATAAACAGGAAAGTGGAGTCTTTGGGCAAGTTATGAAGTAATCTTGCTGGGAAAGACAAGCGAGTTGGCTGATCTGTAATGAAAAGCAGGTGCTTTTCTTAGGGTACCACACAGCCTTTAATGTACTAAATATTTGACTTCAACAGCTGCAAAGAGTGAGAAATGTCTGATCATCTGCTGGCACAGGCATAAACCAGAAAGAAGTTCAATTGAACCGAAACTTAGATACTGAGATGTTGCTTTGTGTTATGCCATGTCATCATATGATCACATGCTAACAACACAGGCCACCACAAGTTCAAACAGCTGCCAGCCACATCATGCATATATACAATCCCATATTTTCTGATATTTTCCAATTTAATTCAATTGAATGAGTCAGATTTGCATTTTGATAAGGATCACTATCAAGTCAACATAAGAAATGATTTTGAAGGATGAAATAGAAATGGGTATCACAATGAGAGTTGGTTCTTTAAAAGTGTATTTTTATTAAGTAGCCCACAGACACCTATGTGGATTGAACAGAAAGTGGCCCTTTAAATATGACTAAGTAATGCAGTCTCCACTGAGGCCCTGTTATCGGCATGGGTTGCAATTTAACTCTGTTTTATGAACTAGCTGTTAGCTTGATTCAAGTCAGATCAAATCATCAGCCGGGGACTACCAAACCAGAAGTGTTGACCTTCATGCTCCAAGTACAGTTTATCATGGATTTACTAGTCTAGTGAAAGGGGCTGAACACAGAGGACCAGTCTCCTGAAACATTAATCCACACCACTTCGCCCGTCAATACCAAAATGGATGTGAGGTTAATGAATTTAAAAGAGCCAGAGATATTACACATTGAGTAGAATGAACTGTGTGAACTCATTTTTATATTTCAATGCCAGTGACAAGTATCTTCCTTTAGGTCAATAGACCATCAAAATGTTCAGTTACCTGGACTACATTGCTAAAGTGTTGAGCATTTTTATTTCTAAGGAACAGCATCTTGGATTTTTTGATCCACTTCCTGATTTTATAACTACTTAATCCATATCTATTACTTATCACTGTATTATCTATAACTTATTCATTGCAAATTACAGTCACTTGCGAACCACTGAGTATTCTATCCTTCTCAGATTGGGAGTGATTTCCATACACAAATATATGCAAGTACATTTTTTTTCACTTTAATAACTGCAACTATTTTTGTTTTGTTTGTCAAATCCTTGTATTACTGCCACATTCCAGAGATATTTCCCTCTGTCAGGATAAGTACCAGATGAGTAGGTATAACAGCAGTCAATGGAGGCTCAAGATGAGTTAGGAGGCACTTGGGCGGGCCTTTCTTCAACAAAGATGCAGCACCCAACGCATCACATTTTCCAATGTTACGTTTAAGTACAAGTCCTTCCACATGCCTTGTGACACTGGCTGCAGGGAAAGACTTCTACTTAAAGTTCTGTGTGGGGGCGGGGGGTGGGCCTCACCTTTAATTTATACCTTTGTCCAATTAGAGTGGTGACTCGGTTCCAGTCACCATTACTTTGTTCTGGAGCATGCAATGGAACACCACACCCTTCCTGAATATGTCTATTCTTTCAAATACTGTGAAAATAAAAACAAAAACATCACTAATATCACCATCTGCAATTGGACAAATATTGTTCCATTAGTTGCCAGTATTTGCACAGATAGTCTTATGTGCATTTGTCTGATCATCAATATTATACAGAACAGATCACCTGGTTTACTGCAGATTGCTTTACAACGTAGAAGTCATACAAAATTGATAAACTAATTACACCAATCTCTAAATGTTCCTGTTTCTCAGTTGGGAGACTGGGCTTGTAGGGTTTTTGCTTCGTCAATAGTTTTAGAATTATCTCACTGGATTTACCATATTAAAGCAAACTAATGCTTTTATTTCCAAACATGAGACATTTGTTAAAGCAGCGACCAGCTTTTGGAATGAATTGAGAGAGAAAAGCAGACTGATCATGCAGCTATCTTGAGATTTATAAAACACATACTGGACTGTGCAAACTCAAGAAAGCATTGGGCGTACCTGCTTGCTATGTTATCCTTTCCAAATTTGGAAATTCCTTGCAGGGATACAATATCTCACCCAAGTAACCATCCTTCATGTTAAAGTCCACAGTGATGGTTAACAGACTGTGCATCACAAATGATGACTGACATCCTCCTGGCAGCCAGTCATCAGGAATAGAAACCCTGGCTCAGTTTCTTCTCTTTAACCCAGAGATATCGAGGCCAATTTTATTTTCTTATCACCATCTATTTATGATGAACCCAGCCACAAACCAGGAACTGAACTTGACAAAATCCAATGCAATTGCTCAGCTTTTGCAAATGAAATGTTTATGGAGAACTTGAACAAAATCAAGCAATAGGTCAATCATGAGTCAACAGTACTACTTTTAAACAGGAGGTAGCAGCTGGCAGTCCATGTCATATTTCGGAGACTTGAGCACCATTCAAAGCTATCGCTTCAGTGCAGCACTGAGCGAATGCTGACTGTTGCAGGTACCATCTTTCAGATGAAGTATTAAATCAAGTCTCCCTGTGATGAAAATTAAACATCCTCAACAGTTAGATTCTCCCAATATCATATTTAATCTTTATCACTCAACTAATACATAAATTATTTCATTCCTATTTGAGAGACCTTGCTGCAAATTGGCTGCAAAACATTTTGGCCCAACCTAAGATCATGAAAGTTGATATGCAAATTGTTATTTTTGCTTGTCTTTGCAAATGGGATACATCGCTTTACTGAATACTAGGCCAAAGAAAGTAATTAGTTAACTATTATAATGGACAAAGTAACCAAATTGCTGCATCAGTGGCATTTCCAAAATAAACTAGCCACAAGTGTAACATTGTTGACTTCTGTAGGCCATAATGGACAGGTAGAGCGAACAAGAGTGTTGTAGGTGCAGGAACCATGTCTTTAAATGGATCACAGTAAAATCTATCCTGATACGGAGACTAACATTCATAATGCTTCAAAATCCCTGTGATACTTAGTGGCAGTGTACAACTCAGATTAGGTCCTCTGTAGTCTCTATGTTGACATGCTGCCCAGATGTTGGTACAGCTAACAGGCATTAGAGGATAAAGTATCCTTACAAATGGGATTAAAAGAAAGCTTATTTAACCATTATTACATCTGAATCAAAAGAGACAAACCAGATTTAATGGGAACAAACAGCAAGAATATATCAGGCAGCCTCAAATATCACTACTCCAGTGATGGTTTTCACAACCAATTGTACTTTGTCGAGAAGTTGTCACTGGGTACAAATAAACTTTATGTACCCACCTCATTTTTGGTTTTACCTGATCAGTGCATTAACAACTGGATAGCTTAACCAGAAGATCCACTCATCAGATTTGATAGTCTATCAAAAAATATGCAGAAGTGGAGCTCAATTGATAAGGCCAAGTTAGCAAATATTCTTTCCATGATAGATATATCTTTCCACATGAGTATATGTGTGTATGTGTGTTCACTTGTGCAGGAATAAAACTTTTATTAATAAACAACTTAAAGTACCAACTCAGCTGCAGTGCTCTTGGTAATTTTTAGTGAATGGCTACTTCAGTCATGCCCATGATTTCTAGCTACTTTCTAACTCTGGTGATCGCTCCCTTTAAGTTGAAATAAGTATTATTTATACCCACATATGGATGTCAAATCAGCCACTTGAAGGGCTGCACCGAAAGAGTTTCTGTGTGAAATTAAAAGGATTGAAGCAGTATATTGTAACTGTTCTAACTAAACTTTGTGGATGCTGCTATTTAAGTAATACTTCTAGCACTGAGCCAATGGACAGTGTCTTAGTTGGTACATAGAAACAGACTTGCCGGGTAAGTTAACAGAATCAAAATTTTGTATTATTTTAACACACTTTCCGTGCAGTAAAGCACTCTAAGGCCCTTGACAGGAGTGATATCAAACAATGAAGGTGAACAAGCCGCAGGAGGAGATAAAAGGTCATCAATGAAGCAGGCTGCAAGAAGGAATTTAAAAGAGGAGAGACTCGTGGAGGGTTAGATCCATAGGGGCCCAAGGCAGAAGTTCTAGACCCTTAGCCCCAGACAGCTGAAGACACAGTGACCAATGGCAGAACAACCTAGAGTATGCCAGAGGCAAGACCACAGCGATCTGAGGGATGATGGAGGTTAGAAATAAAAGGGGGAGGGAGAGGTAGTGGGAAAAACCAAGGAGAGATCTGAAAATAAGATTAATTGGTTTAAAGTTGAAGTGGACCTTGTGCATTTGTAAATGGGCAAACACAGAGACATCAGTGAATTGGACTTGGTGGACGATAGGATGTAGCAGAAGAACTTTGCTATATCTAGAGTTTAATATTGCACTCCTACCTTAGTTGGTCTCTGAAACTAGAAACTAAAATCATCAAAGGCACAGACAAAGCCTTCAGTGGCATGTAAGCTGAGGCAGGGGTGCAGTCAGTCATGGTAAGTCGATGGAGGGCGACAGGTGATACAACATGTAGCAGGTAGCAGCTGCCTGCTCTCTGAAACACACTCTGGACCTAGAGGAAGTTAGCATACCTGATAGAAGTGACAAAGTACCTACCAGATTCCAGTCACAAAAACCTTCCCCAAATACGTGAATGACAAGCAGGAGCTCAAAGTAGTTCCCACCCATATTGCAGAAAGGGAGCATCACAATTAGGTTCAGAACACTGTCCAAGTCAGCAGGAGACAAGCGGGTCTATTATTTGTAATATCCAATTTCCTTTTTGCCTAATGATAACATTTTTGCCAGGAGGAATTTCTACTCCTTTTGCTTGAAAATGAAAGCTATCAGCTTGAGTCAAAAACAAATCTTCACACAGTAAAAAACAGTGAGCTCTCGTTGAAACCAATATTGACGCTTACAAGACTCTTACAGGGGACTCATTAGAAACAGCAACAAATAATATGCTACAATTTCAAATTTGTTTTGAATTTTCTTCTGGGGAGAACATGATTGACTGAGATGAGTCATTAGCAACAAGGAGTTCCATTTATTTAGCAATTTTAACACAGCATAAAATGTCCCAAGGTGCTGCACAGAAGTGTAATCAAAGAAAAGATTGAAGCCAAGCAACATAAAGAGATATTAGGACATAAGACCAAAGCTTACTCAAAGTATTACTTTAAAGGAGTGTTTAGGAGGAGGAAAGTAAATTGGAAATGGTGAGTTTGAAGAGCAATAATAGAGCTTAGGTCCAAGGCTGCTGAAGGCAAGGCCACCGACTGTGCATTGAAATCTGGGGATAAGTAAAAGCCCAGGATTGCGGGGTGCAGCTATCTTGGATGTTTGTCAGGCTGGAGGAGATCATAGAGACATAAAGAATCATGAAGAAATTTGAAGATAAAGATGAGAATTTTAATTACTTAAACGGGAATAAGCATAGGTCAAGTGGCACAGGGATGATGAGCTGACATGACTTGCTGTAGGTAAGAACAAGGGCTGCTGAGTTTTTGATGAACTCAAGGGTACAACAAAAAAGACCAGCCTGGAGAGAACTAGAACACTCAGATCCTGAGGTGACAAGACAAAGATGAGAGTTTCACCAACAAATAAGCTGAGGTATGAGCAGAGAAAAGGATGTTGCAGAGGTGGAAATCAATAGTTTTAGCAATGACTACAGTTAGGAGGCCCAATATCAAATGAGTAAATATAGGATCAAGTGAAGAGAGGGGAGGATAAATGTTATTTTTTAATTTATACTGCTACTATGATGATTTTTTTGTACAAGAACAAAACAATGGTATTGGAACTTTGAGTCTTCTACATGTCCACAATTGAATGCTGTTGATCAAATTGCTAGCCTACGTAAAGTCTACCATGCAACCCCTCACACCTTAAAATATATATTGTAAATTAACATGCACACTGGATAAAGTGGCCCAAACAAATGGAAGTGCAGAAAACATTTGTAGGAATTCAATAATTGTACTGGATTACTATATTTTGTTTACTTTAATTCTAAATTGTCCATTCAATGTGTAGCAGATGATTGTCCAAATAATTGAAGGGGCCAAAAATCCTTTGTCATGGACATTTAGTGGGGAAGGAGTACTCAGTGCTGTATTAGCAAAGGGGAAACCTGTTATTTCAGTGAATTCCACCACTGTGCACAAATTGCCTTCCACCTCCTTAAACTTTTATTATAGATCTATGTTGCATTTTAAGACTCATTGATTTGTGCTTACATCACAAGCAACATTTTTTAAAAATAGCAAACCAATTCTGCTTTCAATACTTTCCACTAGCATACATTATTTACTTTATTTTATTATTAACTTGATGCAAAATCTTATCATCTAAACACTCTCTGCATTGATGTATTTGACTATTTAACATTATCATGGTTTATTAGCATTGGTGAAAAGCATTCGGGCATTCTTATAAAACAAAGCAGTAGTTAAAAATAATCATTTGTATACGGCAGGGACCTAGCACTAACATAAGGGTCCTACTGGCAATTTTATTTGCTGGATTTGTCCCTGGAGCACAGCATAAGTAGGCTAAGCAATTAAGAATTTCATGCTGATTGCCTGCAGCATGTTTTCCTATGCTATAAAGATAATAGCATGGACGACTGAGCCCTTTTTTTCCTGCATTCATATTAGTACTGTGCTGGATATCTAAAACCTGTTTGCGCTTTATTAAAGTCACACTCAATTTTAAACATATAATGAAATTTGCTGCTCCTGCAGTGTCTCCCGTCACCTCAAACAAACACAAACGTGCCTCAGTGATTTCCACTGCCACCATCTTTAGAGCTGTTGCATATACAGTAAATTAAAAAAGGGAAAAAAAAAGATCTCATGAAATAGCCTGCTTTGGGTGAAAACCTAATGGTTCCTCTGTATTAACCAGCAGGTTGAGGCATTCTCACGGCAACTGAGGAATAAATTGAACTGAAGGTTTTAAGCATTATGCTCATTCAGAATTTATCCTTTGATCAACAAACACTTATACATGCACGCACAAAAACAACATTTTCAGCAAAGCTCCTCTATTTCACTGCATTTACATTGCAGTCACATCACCTCAGAGAGTGAGTGATAATTGTGGCTGGCCAGTAAATTACAACAGCCTCCACATCAATTATAAGCATCACGTCTAGCAATGAAGAAAATGAGATCTTGTGACAAATTTCATGAGCCTTGCTACCCAGAAGCTTTCTTAACATTCCACAGATAGCAATTCTTTATCTGTGCGAGGTAATGGGAAGGTACAGGGGGCGAGATGAAGAAAACAACACACTGACAGTCATTTAATTAAAGTAGGGGGAAAATTTGTAATTTATTTTCAGGTACAGCAATGCAGAAATTAGAAGCATTTTGAGTACTATTTTTAATAACACGGTCGATGTTATTAAGCATTCTTCTAAAATGCAAAACAGCAGTCTGGCTTGTTATTCAGCAAATAACATCAAAGGGGCAAGGATTAAAACAAGTGGATGTGGAAAACAGGATGGGTGCTTGGACACAGTTTTTATTTAGAAAATGATGGGAATGCTCAGAACAGGCTGAATGACCACCTATGTTGTAAGAAAATGCAAGATAATGTGGAGATGCGGTGACTTCAAGAATCAAATCCAACACAGACAGAAAACAAACTTTACATAAACACTATTTGATTAACAGTTACCGCTGTCAGAAGTCCTTTATAGAAAACATGTGTATTTTCACAAAACTAAAGGGCACAAAAAAGCAGCAAGCTAGTCCCATGCCTCACAATGGCTGGAACATAATGATTAAACCACCCACCCACTCCTGCAACACCAACCTACTAAAGGGAAAATTATAGGAAAATGTTGGAAAACATATACTGGAAAATTCCTTTCTAACCTGTTCAGGCAGTCAAAACTAATCTGGGAGCTATGTTGTTCCACTAATATATTTCTGCCAGCTGATCCCTGCTTTATGAAGCATCTTTATAGCAAGCTCATTCACCTGAAGAACTTTATGCTGAAGTACAGTCATGAACTTTGGAACTGATGCTACTATTAATGTCAGGAATGCCGACTCAGTGGTCCATACCAGTCATATCAGATCGATGAGAACCAGTGGCCTTCTGCACAAACTCAAATTACACTAGATTAAACTGTTTATGTGACTATTATTCTGGTTTCAGTTTTTCCAGTTACTGAATACAAAGGAGGAATGAGGTAACAGGAAAACTGGCACAAAAGTTTGGTGTAAATAAAATGCCACAGCGTATATATCTGTATCGTATTGCTGGTAGAACCATAGAAAACTAATCAGTTAGCTGTGTTGCATGTGTCAGAGTACTTCAGACGTTTGAATCTGCTCTGAGACAACTCTGTAGCATACAGAGCTCAGACATTGGATGCTCTCTGTATCTGGCCTCTGAACTTTGTGCCAGTTGTGCATCAAGCTCAGGCCCCTTCATTTGAATGGGATTTCTTGCGTTAATTAAAAACATTTAACAAAGTGTTTTTTTTCATTTCTTTGTATTTTTTTAAATAATTCAAATGCTTTTTAAAGATGTTTTATATTTACAGGCATTATTGAAATTTGCATGTTATTGATGAGTAGATGTTTGGAGATAGTGAAACAAGTTTTTGAGAACCATGAATTGTCAATGACCATCAGGAAGGTGCTGGGAGTGGAGCCTCCTGGTCAATGATTGTGGCACAACTAAGGAATTGAGACCATTGCCAACCAAATGGCTACAAGTGGTTACCTTGGCCATAGGGCCACACAACCAGTGGCCTAGTACTGCAGACAGCCAACAGATGAAAGGGAATAGGAACATCAAGTCACTGTACTTTGGCTAAGATGCCACTGAAATTATGCTGCATGAAATTAGTAACAAAATTAAAGTGGGAATATTGCTTTTTAAACAATAACTGATGGAAACACTTTAATCACATGCATTAATATATTTATTATTTCTATTTAATAATGCATTTTCAACTCCACTATGATTAGTAAACAGTTTAGTATTTTGGAGATGATGGGGTAATGTCAGAAATATGCTTTAAGAATTAAAAATTCTTTGTTATAAATTGCTAAAATCAGGCAGGTATCAAAGAATAACGAGTTATGAACAAAATAAATGGAATAAAATGCAATAGGACTTCGGACAGAAAATCTGAAAAAAAGCTCATTAAGGCTACACAGATGAAACCTACAAGAGTGAAAAGATTATGTTAAAACACAATGAAAAATTCAGACAGGAAATTAAAAGAAAAACCAGGAAATAAAAATAATTGAAGCATGTCAGGACTTTAGAAATGAAATAGCAAAAGAGAACAGCCCAAAGATCCAGATTGCAGGTACTCGTACAACAGTGAATATGTAAATCTATGTAATGTTCTGAAACCTACTTAACATAGAACAGTGCAGCACAGAAACAGACTTTCGGCTCACCATGTCTATGCCAACCATGATTCTAATCTAAACTAATCCCATCTGCCTGCAGATGATCTGTATCCCTTTATTCCCTGCTTGTCCATGCGCTTGTCTAAATGCCTCTTAAACATTGTCATTGGATCTGCTTCTACCGCCTCCCTGGCAGCACGTTCCAGGCACCAACCACTCTCTGTGTAAACAAAAATCTTGCCTTAATCTCCTTTAAACATTCCCCATCTCACCTTAAACCCACGCCCTTTAATATCTGACATTTCCACCCTGAGAAAAATACTTTGCCAATCTACCCTATCCATGCCTCTCATAATTTTATATATTCCCATCCAGTCATCCCTGAGCTTCTGACGCTCCAGAGAAAACAATCCAAGTCTGTCCAACCTCTCATCTCTGATCCAGACATTTGAGCTTCCTGTACTTCCTCTCCATTGGTATTTCTCCACCCTCCTTCTGCCTCATGCTATTGGCAATCAAATCTTACGGAGGTTCACCTGCGACTCCCTCCTCTCATAAATGGGGAAGTCTTGATGCAAATAACAGACAAGGCCCAAGAAATCTGCCTGCATAAAACAAGAAAATCTGGCACTGGTGCAGCTGAAAATTATGCTAAAGCAAAGTTAACCAATATTGCATCTGTTTCTGGCAAAGATAACAGCTGTTGTTAACATTGCATTGCGTGAGATTCTTGTGTATTCTAACATTATTTGTGTGTAACTCACCTTATTGTTGTCAACAGCTGAGCAAAACCCAAAGATCATCAGCAGTGAGGTTTTCAGCCATTTTGGTCTGAAACTTGACTGTTGCTTTAATGATGCTGGAGGCTCAAATCAAACATTAGTTAAGGGCTCATCTCCACAGTCATAGGCAGAGTGCTGCAGAATATTCTGCAAAACAAACCTCAAGGAGTCTGACCCAAATGGCAACCATACCTGCAGCAAGGGTTTGCAGCCCGAGCAACTTCAGTTCAGAGTTGAAAAGCTGGAGATGGAGATTGGGATGCTGCTGCATCAGGAAGGGATAAATTTACTTGGACCCCTTCTTCCAAAAGACAATCACAGCCCTGAGATTAAATGTAAAAAGGACAAGACGAAATGGCTTTGAGAGAGTCTTGTCTCAAAGACTGTTCTCTGTCTGATCCCAGGATTAAGCTCATTTTCTCAGGGCCTGAGAGAAATTGTACTGGGAGAGGAAAGATCCAGCTATCATGGTCCATGTAGGACCACATGGAAACCAATGACAAAGCTAGGATGAAGGAAGAGGTTCTGCTTAAGGGTCTAATTTAAAAAGCAAAACCATAAAACAATAATCTCTGGATTACTGCACGAGTTACTTGCAAATTAGCATGGATCAATAAAATCAGATGATTGAATACAAGGTTGAAAGACTGGTATAGGAGAAATGGGTTTCAATTAATGGGGGACCAGCATTAGTAGTAGAGAAATTTGCTATGTCACTGTTCCCAGTCTGGCCCTTCTGTAGATAGTGGAGAGGGTGGGAGTGTGGAATAAGGAGCAAAGCCAGTGGTGAGATAGGATTCTGGTGAAGGGGAGTTTAGAAAGTTGAAGAAATGGAGAAAGCAATAGTTCTTTTTAGCAAAATGGGTAATGATAACCAGAATGCACCAGGAAAAAACAGAGCATACAAATCGACCAGGGTACATCCACTTTGTGTCAGAGAAGGAAAAAATGGTAAGGAAACAAAATTGAAGCTTCATTACCAAATGCATGCCAATCCATAACAAGTTAGATGAATTAATAGCAATAAACAGAAAACAATGAATAAAACCTAATGGCCATTTACACAGACATGGGTCCAATGTAACCAAAGTTGGGAATTAAATATTCTAGAATACACAACTTTTAGAAAAGGAAGGCAAAAGGAGGATGGGATAAAGACAGGAGAGAAAAAGGATGTTAGCTTGGGAAATCAGGAAGTTGTATCAGTTTGGGTGCAGCTAAGAAAAAGACATTGACAGTTGTCATCTAAGACATGCAAAGAGTAGTGGTACCATAGTATAAATAAGGAAATTGAAGGCACGTTAAAAATTATTTAATTCAATCTGAAATAATGGTCTTCATTCTACACAAAGCATATTATGAATACATGAGGCACATTGCAGAAAACAAGCAATGGCTAAAATTTGAAGAATTACTGCATAGTTTACAACAAATACAAAAGAAAAATGTTTGCAATATTTCCAAAAAGAGCAGGAAGCCTGAGAATTGGGAAAATTTTTGGATTTGACAAGGAAAAAGAAAGAATACGTAAGTAATCCAACAAAAACATTTAAAACACACTATTAATGTAAAAGGAAAAGTATTAGCAGAATTCAATGTGGATTCCTTACAGAGAGACATGAGGTTGGGAAATAAGGAAAATGCAGATAAATTAAGCAAAAACTTTGCATCTGTCAGAGTGCTTAGAAAAAAGATTGGGTAGAGTCAAGGAAATCATGTTTGACAAATCTGTTGGAGATTTTTGAGATAATGAGCAGGACAGATAAGTGGAGGGAGGGGAGGAAGAAACCATTCGATGTGGTACTTTTCAACCTTCAGACAGTTTTTTATGAGGTCGTCAGATAAAATGAGAGGTGGTAATACACAGGCAGGAATAAAGATTTGTAAGTAAATTGTCATTTCTCTCCCCATGGATGCTGCCTGACCTGCTGAATGCTTTTGGGATTTTCTGTTTTTGCTTTGGATTTCCAGTATCTGCAGTTTTTTGCTCCACCTAAAATATCAGATTGCACAGTACAGCGTGATGGCAAACTAAACCGAAGGATATGATTATGAAGTTGTACCTGGCCTTTGTAAGATGCATCAGGTGGATGAGATTGATTCTATTGGAGAATTAAAAGAACATTGCAAGATAGATTCAGGCATTTAGAGACTGAGTTTCCTGGAAATATTGCTTACTCTGGCACTTCACTCTCTGGGGAAAAGACTGCCGATTTTCAAAGGTACAACAGATTTAGTCCAGAAAAACTCTGGGCAAATGAACAGAGGCAAGGAAAGAGTTTAAATATAAGAAAGCCAAAAGAATATAGAAAATGCAAGCAACTTTTTTGTTTGGTAATGAGTACCAGTGTGAAACAATCTACCAGAGGATGGTAGATCAGAAAACCACGGCAGGTTCTTAAAGCACAAGAATCGATTAATTCCTGTTAGGAACGGGAACACAGAGCTATTAGCTGTAGGATCGCATTAAGGAAACTGAAAAAAAATTGAATTAGGCAGTAATTTTGATTTAAGCAATCTTTAATTAACAGCAGTAGTCTGTATGTTCCTAATAAAAACTGGCACCAAATAAAATGTCACTTTATGGGAACTGTTGCATGAAAACACACCGCATGTCAGTTATGGCTGTAAAACAATTAAAAAGAGGGGGAAAATCCAAAATAATCAGATTCTGCCTTAAGTTTCTAGTTAATGGAAAACAGTGCAGATTATATATCTAACTAAGTTTGCAGAAAAGGTCACTGTCACCATTCAGGGAACCTAAGCCAGTTTACTGGCCAGATGTAGAGACTTGAAACTTTTTAATTATAATCTACAGAAAGCAGTCCAGGGAAGAGCAGTGAGAGGCGCAGTGTTGGAATGAGCCCAGTGTCACATACTTATTCAGATTTGCTGACAGCAGAGAAATGAATCATTTTGTTGCCGCTTTGGGCAGAGACTGCTTATTTGTTTTCCCTATTTTTAGCGAGTGCTGCCTTGAAAGCTGCACAGGTCAGGGTCTTGATTAAAATTCATTTTCCAAAAAGCTTTAATCAGGAAGCAGTGCAGAGGGGGAAAGTAACAGGGACTGCTTTAAACTCTTTTAACTGTTGTGTAATGGTTGAATCAGCTGATGACAATGTTTATACCAAGCTACTGACATTGTTGTTTGACATTCTCTCCTTGGACAGTGTGAAGATCAACAAAGCATAGATTAGTACATGTCATCACAGAACATCCAAAATTTACATTTTTTTTTAAGTTGCAGCTTCTCCTTGAATTGATCTGATCTCAAAAATGTATATAAAACAAAATACAGTGATTTACATTTTTTTAAACGTTTAAAATCATATTCAATTGTCAGGACAAATAAAACATATCCTGCCAGAGTTCCACTGCAATTTGAAATTCTCTGTTGCCCATGTTACACAAGTATGTATGTTTCTAGACATATTATTTTACAAAATATTTATGTATGTTTAAAGTAAGAAATCAACCAATATCTGGAAACAGAAATCCTCTCTACCAGTGCACTGATATTACTTTTAAAAAATTAGTATACAGCATAAAACTTTCAATGGACAATCTGTACAATTCATTCCCATGGCAACCCCAGCCTCACCCAATCATAGATATACTTTTCATTTTACGCATCTCTCCCAAAACTTTCTTTGCAGCTTAAAACTAACTATTTTTATTTCTCTTTCCCAATTCTGATGAAGGGTCTTCAAACTGAAATGTTAATAGTCTCTCTTTCCACAGATCCTGGCTGACCGGCTGAGTGTTTTCAGCATTTTCTGTTTTTATTATAAAACTCAAATTATCAAAGGTGAATAATGTAACCAGCCAGAGTCACCTCACTCAATCAGTTTAAACGACCTGCAGTTTTTGGTCATGCAATTGAATGCTACCCCTTCAACAGATGGCCAGAAACAAACTAGTACTCTGTCCCTTAATGCACAAACAACACATAGCAATTAGAAATTTCAAGTACATAATTTAATCAGGGTTAGAAGTTGGTTGTAAATTGCTCAAACTTCACTTTTGCAGTTTATGATGTCATCTGAACCCTTCGTTTATATTACAGCCTCATAATCACTCCCAGATACCTATTATTCTTTGCTTAATTTAAGTGTTAATGGTAATATTTTTAATCTAAACCAGAAGTTCAAAAAAACGATGTGTCAGAATGCAGCAGCAAAGGCTCACTCACTTGCCAGCAGTGACTTAAAATGAGTCAGGCGAGTGGAAAAATAACAATCAATGTTCACAAGGCGACGTTCGTTTTCCAAGATTTACAGAAAACATCTTAAAGATTTTAACCTTAAGGCATGATCTGATGGGAAGTGGATGAACTTCCAGCTCAATGTAAAAACATCAGTAAACAAAGGAATTCCATTCTGGAGGGTCTTCCTTTCTTGTATTACACTGAAAATAATGGTGAAAATGGAGAGGAAGAGTTCCCCAACATGAATAAATTGTACATTTAAATGGTGTCATCTGGATTGCTGACAGTTAACAGCAGCCAAGTATAATGACATGAGAGCTGAATTTAAAGGTGCAGTTTAAAAATATAGAAGTAATTTCACAATGCTCGCTTGCACATTTCAGACATTGTACACCATTCTATCACTTGCAAAAATTGTTGAAATGCCCTGACTTGTGCCTTGCTCATTCCTGCCTCAGGAGTAGAAGCGAGAATAACTCTTGTCAGCCATTTACAGATCAGCATAAACATTGATGATTTTCAAATTTAATATTTGTTGTTTACTCTGCTACTTTTCATATTATCAATTTTTAGTATTGATCTGTTTTGATTAAAAGCTCTGAGATTAATGTAGGAAGTACTGTAAATACATAGGTTTGTCAACATCTCAGAGAAGGACAAGTTAATGGCAACTCTTCATTAGAACTCAGTCTTTCTGTGAGATTTTACTCAAAAAAAGAACTTGTCCTTTTTCCTCCCGGTGCCAACCACTCTCATACACAATTCCAATTTTGTAGGTCCTCTTTAATTCTAATAACCTTTGTGACTGTCAGTGTGGAACATACAAGAAATTCAAGCACAAATTGCCAATGACTTTCTGCTCAAAACTAACCCTTATGCCTCACCTTTCAGTTTCAGTCCAGGCTGCTATGTTTTAACATTTGCTTTAAGAGAAGTGCATGATGCCCCTTTCTTGAAGGTTTTTTTTTCATGACCTTAAAACAAAACGGCAGGCACTGCAACTAGCATAAATATGCAAGTGCTAAAGATCTAACCAATTGTGATACTCCACAAATAATGATTCTCTTCGAACAGCTAACGAACCACTTAACTAGTACAAATGCTGAAAGCCTCATTAAAGTGTGCAATTATTTTTTTTAAACAATGGTCCGGAGAATTTCAAGAAATAAAGTTTCAGCCACCTGCCTCTGATAGAGTCAGAAATTCATCTGCTCCAAAAGTGGAGCACCAACACTTTCAAAATTGTCAAAGGATTGCAATTACATGCAATCACAAAGGCATGTTTGTTTTTTCACATGTAAACTGTTCTGCCCAAATGGAAATGTTTAGTACAATTTTGCATGTTTGCCTATACTTAGCCATGGAACTCTGACTTCAGATCTCCAGACCTAGAATAGAAACCCATACAATATGTATCACACCACTGTGCTACTAGTTGAAAATGGGGTGTATAAGGCAGATACTAGAGAAGGGAGGCAGTGAGTCCCCTGATTGACAAATCAAGACCTTGAAATTTTATTGAGGGAATCCACTCCAGGAGAATATGGTCTCTGTGCCAGAAGGGCTGGCTAGGGCAACAGGGGACATCACTGACAGGAGTCACAAGTCCCAAAACATGGTGCAATGTAGGAAGAAGTATAATGCCCTCACAAGATATGAAGACGAGACTGCTGCACGACTCGCTTGCCACTGGTATGTTTCCTTAGCCTCAACGCATTGGCCACTCAGCAGAGTTTAAAGAAGGCAGTATGGTGTAGTGGTAGGACAGAAGCTGAAGCTAGGTTTGTGACACAACTGTACTGGTAAGAAATTTACACAACCACTCTGGTTTGTAAGTTACTTTTACTCCTGTCATTCAGGAATCTACTATCTCTCCAATTCACTCAATGACAGTCAGACAGTGTCACCTCTCCATCCTGCCATACTTACAGATAGGGAATAATACACTCAGTCATCAACTAAGGTGACTAAGTCATGTCATAGGAACACCTCAAGAATATGCTTCCTATCTTACATGCCGAGGTTACATGTGACCATTACCTATAACTCCAGATAGGAAGAGGTAGTCCTCCTGGCCTGTAAGACTGACCGGAGGGGAATACACTGCTCACAGCTATCACAAAAGGGATATAATGGCTTGATGTGATACTGAGGCAAATAACACACCTTGTTTTTTTATTGCAAAGGTTGATGTTATCGTATGCTTGACACGTTACATGTTGGAGAGGTAAAACTTGTTCTCAACTAATAAGCACTTCTTCAATTTCAAGAATATAATTCAGTGGCTCATTTTTGTGTGGAGAATGCAAGAATACTGCAGATTCTTTGAGGTGAGGTCAAGGTCTTTCTATTATCAGAGTAAGATATCAGTTAGCCTCTTTGACACACGTTTTGGTCCTGTCCTCTTTTGGAACAGTACTGGAAAGATATTTTTAACATTATTTCAAATGTATTGAAGATTGATTTACAACTGCACCCTATTACTGCAATTTTCAGATTACCAAGGATTGAATCTGGCCATTTATCTGCTTCCGCTAACCGTATGATTG
>JARFYF010000017.1:19735569-19753304 GCA_030265395.1 Rhina ancylostomus | reverse complement strand
CTCAGTCAAATGTTGCTGTGATATCAAGGGATGTCACTGCCAACTACCTTCCGGATTTCAGGTCTTTGGTCCATTTCTGGGCTGAAGCTATGATGATGTCTGGAGTAGAGTGCACTTTACATAGTGCAAACTGGTGGACTGGTTACTGGTGAAGCAGGGCCACATGACAGCATGTCAATGACTCATTTCTCTTCTGTTGTTTGATAGTAAACTGATTGGATGGTAATTAGCCAAATTGGATTGGATTTATCCTGCATATTCTGTACAGGACCTATCTGGGCCATTATTCAGATTGTCAGGTGGATGCCAGTATTATACCAGCACTGGAACAGTCTGGTTAGGGCATAGGTCTTCAGTACCAGAGCCGGGATGTTGTCTGGTCCCATAGCCTCTTCTGTATCCAGTGCTCTCAGCCATTTCTTGGCATCACATAGAGTGAATCAAATTGGCTGAAGACTGGCTTTTTTTGCTTGGTGGGAGCCTCAGGAGGAAGCTGAGATGGATCACTTGGCTGAGCATGGTTGCAAATGCATCAGTTAGTGCTGGTGCTACCAAGCTACCCCGATGATGGACATTTTGGTCCGCTACCTACAGTACATTCTGCATCCCTGCCATTCTGTTACTTGCAATTTTTATTTCAAGTGTTGCTCAGTATGGAGGAGCACTGATTCATCAGCTGAGGGAGGATGACAGGTAGTTATCATGAGGAGGTAACCCTTGTTCACGTTTAACCTGATGCCTCAAGACTTCATAGGACCTGGAGTGAGTATTTGTGAAATAGACAATGTGAGGGCATTGATTTGTGGTACTTTGACCCAAAGCAAATTAATTCCCAAGTCTCCAACCATTAGCAGCTGGCTTTGACCTGTACCTTTCTGATATTGTTCTTTCAACTGATGCTCATCAAATCCTTTGCTGCCTTGCTTATAAAAGTTACTTGTACTGTCCCTACTGTAGTGTTTATCTCTCCCTGCAACCGATGATCCTCCAAAGGAAGTGAGAAATAACATGAAGCTTTAATAATTTATTTATCTTTGGATACTGAGGCTTCGTTTTACTGTGGGTGAGTGCCTCACACGGGCATCAACTGAATTTAAGATCACATACTTTACAACAAGTATTTTCATTTTTAGTTCATTAATAATCTTTTTGATGGAATGGACATCAGTGCTTCAGTAAGCAGTCCTCCCTCAGTTATTCTGCTTAAATACTATGCCTGAAAACATTCAAAAAACATTTCTGATCTCAGCACCCAGCCTCTCATTTTTAAGTCAATGACCTGTGTGTAAAACGATGGTAAACCTTAGAGTCCATTGCAGCTGTAAAAAGGGTGTTCCTAAAACACCCTATTTTTGGAAGGCTCTTCACTATCAGCAAAGATTGAGAATTTCCTACGCCATTCACTGGACACGTAAATGACCATCTTAAAGATACTGGTACTGAGCATTTGATTGAAAAAACAAAACTCATAATATATTTTGGTACTGGACTATTCAGAAATTGGAGTATATAATCTGCTTACAACAGAACTTTAGATTTCATAAGGTGCTGACAGTGAAAATAATTCTTAAGCTGAAGCATGTCTTCTTTTAAGCAAAATCAACACTGTGAGCAGCACAGACGAAATCAAAGCACCCAAACTCTACAGTATCCCATTTTGTTAGAATCAAACACCAGCTAGGCCTTTCTTTGACAAATCCCAGATTCCAAGCACCTGATTAAGTGTCATGAAAACTTGATCACAAGATGCAGAAAAGCAAATTATGTTTCTTCTCAATAATCTTCCAGTTTTGAAAACAAAATTAGATTGTCTTTCCTAACTCTCTGACTGATCTTCCCAGGTTTTTTCCCATTTTTGTATGCTGCTCATGCTGAAAAATGCTATGATCCTAGAAAATGCAAGTTCATCCATCACTAACGTGACATCCAAAGTTAAACATAACAGCTTATGTTTTGTTTAAAGGAAGCATAAAACATCTGCTGTAGATTGTGGAAGAGTGACTGACAGTGGAAAGAACAGAATAGTTTAATTGCTTTCTTTTATTAACAAAGAGTGCATTGTATTATCTGCACAGGCTGTGTGTAGGGGCAGAAGAGGATGTGCTTATGAGGGTATAAGTATGTTCTTCTCTCATGTTCTCCATATTGCAGGTGCATAACCAGATCACTGGTGTCCAGACATAAAACTGAAAGTTTCATTTTTGAATTGATCCTATAATTTTGGGCCTGGTAAATGAAGTGAAAAGAGATTAAGAGGGGGCCTCTGGCATCAGGAAAGTCAAGCAGCTCCAAAAGAATGCAAGATATATTAGAAAATCATATTTATGTGATAAATAGCATAATATGGCTATCTTTGGTGACACTTGCTTAAAAAGCCAGTATAAATTAACTGTTTTCATAAAGTGTTTTTTAAAGCATCAACTCCCCATTCTTTTTATTCCAAAGTACAAAATACAACTATTAAGTAGTGATTGGTAGATCAAAATTTTGAAACCAACTTGATGAGATTCTATTCTTGTAAACAGTGAACAACTATTTGTTTATGAAAGTCTATCAAAGTCACATGTGGCTATACCCTGTTGCTCTGTAGTCTGCAAAACTGAATCACTCTAATTGGTCAGAATGGCCCAGAACTCAACACGCACAATAGACTGGCCATATTAAATCAAAGGAAGAAGCTAGTGACTTTTTTTGTCTAAGGGAAAGCTCGGTGAATTTGAAACTCAGTTTTGAATCCATGCAGGACAAATGGGATAGAAGTTTTCTCCCTACACTGGCCATGACTGGCCCAAGTAAAAATCAAAAGACAAAACCTTAATCAATAATCCAGTGGACACTAGAACTAAATATAAAGCTGCCCATATATTCAACTAATTAACTGAAATTCTCACCGAAAGCGATTACCCTGGATTGAGACACAAAACAGTAGAAAGTGCCTGTCTCACCTTGAGCTAATCTTATTTGAAATTAGAAAACTTGAGTTTCCTAAATGGACCAACTGTTTGGACTGGAGACCAGAACCCCTTGCAAAGCTGAATGCTGACACCCAAGTTGTCAAGGGGAAAATCGGCTTGGGTTCCTTCTTCTGAGCTGAGCATCAGTTACAACAAGATACAGGTCACTTGGTCCCATCTCTCTGTGCTGATCGTTACCCAATGCAGCCATTCAGTTCTCATCTCATTTACTCATCTATTTTCCTATCTTTCATCTACCTAACCTAATATTGAATGAGCAAGAGCTCTGAAACTGAAGTCCATGGTATCCAGCCTTCTGTGTCGAGAAACTTCCCCAACATGCATACCAATATTTAATCTTGCATTTAACCCTTTTGTCTTAGACCCCACAACTGCTAATAATAAGGTCCAAACTGCCCAGTCCTGCTCGAATGTGATTTTAAATATTTCAGTCATATCGTCTCCTAATCTAAAGAAAAATGATCCAGTTTTTCTCTTGCACTATAACTCCCCACGCCTAATATACTGGTCTGCAGGTTCAAGCCATAGTAGACTGGTACACAGAAACAGTGTGATTTTACAGGCTCCTGCTCCAGTGGTTGAGATAAATGTGCCAGGCAGTGTGAAAGCCAAACTCCTGATTGGTCAGAATGGCTCAGAATTCAACAGGAGTAATGTTAAAGATGGTCTCAAGTTTGAAAAGATGACCTCAATTAGAGGGCAAATAGCCTCAATATAACTGGACGCCCTGCTCAGGAAGACCCTCGGCTTGTAGTCCTGGCCTCTGGTTATACTCATGTACAGGAAGATCACATGATATGGACAGTTAAAATAGAAGATATCGCCATATGGATCCATAGGTCCCTCGCTGTGTAATACTCAATGCCAAGCACCTCCCACCCCTCCATTTCACTCCATCTATACATTCCTCCAGTACTTTCTCCCTTTTTATCCAATATTGATTATAGAGTCATCTGAAGGTTGCACTCTTGTCTCTGATTTGGAGGACTGTGGGTTATGGGTTGTGGGTCCTGTGCTTCTGCTGAAAGCTATGGACTCGTGGCCATTTAAGAAAAATTGATTGTGTTGCCTTTCTGACAGCCATTAGATCAGGCAATGTATGCCCAGCAAAGTGTCAATGTGAAGGAGAAAGCAGAGGGAAATCTGGAAAGGCAAAACAAAAACTAAAACACCAACAGAGAAATTGTCTTTATTGTGTGAATTACAATTCAAAGTCATCTCAGAAGGCTAAGCTCAGCTGAAGTATTGAAGTATTTTTCAGATGCGTTTCATGAAATTTCCCACAACCAAGCTGTGCCATAGTAAACAGGCAAGGTACTAAAAGAGTGAAATCAAAACATTATGGGTTTGAAATCCGTTATATCTGTATGTAATGCAATTTCCTCTGACACTGAATCCAATTGGAGTTTACTTTAATAGAATACTTCATAATATTGGTAAATGTGAATGCAAAGCACTGTACTGAAATGAATGCACACGCAAGACTGTATTAGAGTAATTTATTACAAATAAAAGGAGATATAGCTTGTTCTCAGCCTTGCGACCTCCATCATTCAACTAATGTCGAGTCAAGTATCATTGATTCCATTTGGGAGCCTGGGGACAAGAGGAATGAAAGAAAAATGGGCATGGGGTTCACAATGTGCGATTAATCCATACCTGTTGATTGCAATGCAAGTAGCACTCCAACTTCATGCTACCATTACATTGAAATGATTTTAGCATGCTAATACTAGCCATGCTTTTGATTGGCTGTATACATCAGCAGGATACTCGATATCATCTAATGCTGGAATCTGTTAAAACAAATATGCATTGCACCTTTTAAATGGATGGAGCCCCTTGACTAGAACTGGGAATAAATGAAGGATTTGAGACTGCTGTGCAAACAGCTTTAGGGAAGAGGTGAAATATAGAAAAGACGTCTTGTACCCAAGGAAGCCAGCAGATTCCCAAAATACCATCGAGAGAGGGTGAGTGGGAGGCTGAGAGGCAGAAGGAGAGGAGAATGAATGTTGAGGAGCTCCAGGCCAGGAGTACAACCTGAGGGTCAGGATGCAGTGATCACAAACCTCACACAAGTGGTCATCACAAGTGAAAGCAAACTGTGTGCACTGTGCAATGAATTGACCTGTATGATTGGTTTGTAAGACAAACATTTCACTGTACCTCGGTACAAGTGACAATAATAAACCAATACCAATACCCTCCCATTGGGCAGAAGATACAAAAGCGTGAAAGCACGTACCACCAGGCTCAAGGACAGCTTCTATCCCACTGTTATAAGACTACTGAACAGTCCCCTAGTACAGTAAGATGCTCTTAACCTCACAATCTACCTCATTATGACCTTGCACCTTATAGACTCCCTGCCTTCTCTGTAGCTGTAACACCTTATCCTGTATTGTTTTTACCCTGTACAACCTCAATGCACTGTGTAATGAATTGATTTGTATGAAGAGTATGCAAAACAAGGTTTTCACTGTACTTCGGTACATGTGACAATAATAAACCAATATCCAAACTGAATGCCATATCCTGTCAACCACCCCACTGACCTCATATACAGCTAAGTTCTTTGCAAACACACCAGTCACCCACCAATAATAAGGACCCACGACTAACATTCATACACTTCACCTCACTCTCACACACACTGCCTCGGACACAACTGGAAGCCTCAAATAAACATCTGACAGCTTGCACACATTGCACAGAAAATGCTGCACAACATCAGTGCCCATCTGGCTCCTCCATTGAGCTATACTCCCAATTTTTTGACTGCTTAACCTCAGGAAGTTCCCATCCTTGTATTGCCATTCACAGCAAGAGGAATGACACAGAGCAGTTTTATAGTGCTGCTTCAGGAGAGGATGAGGACATGAGGAAACCTTGTATGATTCTGACCTTTGCACCAATACTGAGAAGCTACTGCAAAAGATAGAGAGGGAGAAATTTACCCAAGGTCACACCTGCTAAACAAGTGCACAATACCAGCCAGGAGTTGTACTCACCTCTCAATACCTGCTCTCAGGTGTTAGGTGCAGCGACCAAGAGAATCCCTCCCAGGGGCCTAGGCGTGATTGCTGGTCCTTGATTGGCTCCTTCCTTCTGGCAAGTTATCAATTAATTTGTCTTCAACTACAGGACTGAACCCTTCACATCTGATCTCAACTGAATTACCCAAGTATCCAGCAAAAGTCCATGACTGATAATATAACAAAAATAAACCAATATATGGAAAGAAACATAGCAAACTGGGCATGTGTATTGCTTTGAATTGTGCAAAACAGCTTCGGAGGAACACAGCCTCCACCAGTCACACACTGCAGATCCTGGCTAAACTGCAGAACCGGCTATTTTCTTGAGCTCCTAAAGGTTTGGAGAGCTCCTGTTTCAGGAGTAAATGGAATCATTTGATACAGTTGTTAGGTGCCTGCAGTCGCAGAATCTACATGTGCAGTAGCCGCAGGACTATTTTGCAAATAAAAGTCACATTTTGTTACTCTGCAAACCAATCCTAAAGGGTGGCACAATGGTGCAGCATATACTGCATGAACAACTGGGTTTGATGTTGACCTTCAGTGCTCTCTGAGTGCAGTTTGCATGTTCTCCCTATGACTGGGTGGATTTCCTCTGGGTACTCCAGGTTCCACTCTGGTAAGTTGATAGGCTGCAAATGACCTCTCGTGTAGGTGAGTGGTAATCATGGGGAGCTGATAGCTATGTTAGAGAGAACAGGTTACTGGGAAATAAGTGGAATGGGACTGATGGGAGCTGCATGGACGTGATGGGTCAATGGCCTCCTCCTGTGCCATAACATATGAGAATATGCTACAAGTGGAACAAAGGAGTGTCCTTATAATCAACTGCATCACCTTCAACGCATTTGACATGCAAGTCTCTCTTTGCCACGGCACAATTATGTGCCACGTGAGCAAGGTGCCCTTAGCATTTGGATGCCTACATTAAAGATTTGCATTTTGCATTTAATTTCAATAAAGCATCCTTGTGATGTGACACTGCTGTACAGCTCACAATATACAATTTGCCCAATGTGCAGAAATAACCAAGAGAATAAAGGGGGAACATCTGAAAGATTATCATACTCCCAATCTACAGATTCACATAAAAAGATATGGTAAAATATAAGTAGGCTGCACTTTTCTCTGTGTTTTTACCTTCTCAATATAAAAGAATGCCTAAAATCATTCACAACATCCCAACTCTTTTAATTCTTTTCCTATTTCTCATTGATATGTTGCTCCTTATCAATATCATCCAACAGTTTCCAAATAAACATTATCAATACCTAACTCGACCTAAAGATTATTTTTCTTCAATTCTCCCCTGCCTCTATATTGTCCAGTTAATTTTCAGTGCTGGCTAGCAGAGATAATTAACAACTAAATATTATTAAGATCCGAGCTACTGTCTTTGGCAGCCCCACTAATTCTGTTCCCTATCCATCAGCCCCATCCCACTCCTGGGCATCCATTGGATGCTGTACTGGACCTCTCACACACTTACTTTTATGTTCAGAGGCATCTTAAAAATCATCAAGATCATCTGCTACCATGTTCACAACATCGCTCGACTCTACACTCTCCCTCCATCTTGCAACCAAAGCTCGAATGCCTGTGTCCCAACTCACATTATCTCATTCACCCTCTGCCCCTGTGTTTGCTGACTTCCCATTTATGCCACATTTTAAATTTAAAACCCTCATCTTTAATTTTAAATTCATGTCTGTTCTCAGCCCTCTCTACATCTAACGTCCACCAACCATATAACCCACTGTGATACCTGCACTCTTCCAGGTCTAGACACTTGGGAAATGAATAACGTACCATTCCATTATTGGCAGCCATGCCTTCTTGCTGTCATGGTTTTTACACCCCCTCACTGAATCTCTGTTTTTCCGTCTCTCTTTGATAATGCTTCTGTGAACATCCTGTCCAGAAATGTGGTACCAAGCAGTATCACCATTGTTGTTGGGTCTAAACTTGTCCTCTCAGTAGGCATGAGAATCCCACTGAAGATCCAACTAGACTTCAGAGCCAGAGATTTGGTCTCCATTTGGAAGGACTGTGATAGTTATTACAAATACTACTACATTTTCACATAACTTCAAGGGCGATAAGCAACTTGACATTTTGCCTTGGCTCTCTGCCAGTATCTACAAAGAGTTTTGTAAAAATGTTGCAGGCCTATTTTGGTAAAAAAAAACCTGTTCACTTCACAACTGAATAAAATAATTACTTCTGATAGAAATGGTTGGAATTTTAAAATGAACATTATAACAGATATGTTATGAATGTCTGATATTTTGTCATTCCACTTTTAATGTTGTATCATTTGAAGTAAAACTGGAAACATCCTAGACTAGAAATTAGTCTCATCAGCACCCATATATGTATAAAAGTAAGTTAGCCTGGATTTGATAGTGCCAGCTATTATTTCCAGGTGCAAACATGCCCATTTGGAAATTGGTCCAGGCACTTCTATACTCAATTCACCCACCGTATCCAATGCTTTCCTGGTATCAGTCATACACCAAATACTATTACAAGTTATGCACCACACATCTCTTCTATACCAACATAAATTGGAACCTTTGGGTGCAACCTACAACCTTTTTTAAATTCACGAAAATACTAGGAGCACAATGCACTGGGATCAGCAAGGAGATATCAATTGAAAGGTTTCCATTCTGACATTTATACCTTACACACACCATCAGCTAAACTATGTCTTCAATGCTCAGGACATTTGTAACCTCATGAATGACTGCCCCTTTGCAGATCAATTCGCAGCAGCAAGAGATGCAGTCAGGGCTGATGGTCACGTGCTGGCATTCCCACACCAACAGAAGGGCAACATTTCCACCACTGCACCCCAATCCCCATCACCTTTTCTGTCACTCCCTCAGTTGGCATTTATGCAACTGTTCCGAAGCTGTTTTGGGGAGAGTTCCTTTGGAGTCTGACATCCTACCCAGTGATCAATATGCTAAGATGT
This sequence comes from Rhina ancylostomus, assembly GCA_030265395.1. Classification (NCBI taxonomy): domain Eukaryota; kingdom Metazoa; phylum Chordata; class Chondrichthyes; order Rhinopristiformes; family Rhinidae; genus Rhina; species Rhina ancylostomus. The sequence continues at coordinate 19,744,308 of JARFYF010000017.1, read as the reverse complement.
GGCATACAGTGCTTTTCACGCAGATCTGGTAAGGAGATGCACAGTTCTTTTTTTAGGGCATGTATCTGGATATAAACCACCTCAACACTTGTTTTCACATACTTTTAGGCATGTCATGATTATTTTGTGGTAGATCTGATTGGATATCAGAAGAAGCACATGTCTAGTACAAGAACAAAGACTTATATCCAAATCCTATTCACTTTAACTGGTGTCTACCAGGCACATGATTGAAGGAGATGGATAAATGGTTTTGAGATATGGTTGAGCAACAATGTACCAAGTGGCAGAAAAAGCTTGGGAGGCTAAAATGGCTGACTCTTACTCATATTTTTTTATGTTCAAATGTAAATGCATTTTAAAATAATCTAAAGCAGAAAACATCCACAGAAATTAATATATTTTCAATGTCTAAAGTTTAGCTTTGGACCAATGTGAATCATTTAGCTTTGGATGAAATATCATTGTTTCTGTTGAACAGAATTCATCTGTTGTAATTAATTTGGGTATGTTTTTGCAAAAGGATGGAGCTAAGTAAAATAGAGGGCTATGGGTAAGCATAGTAATGTCTAGGGTAGGGACATGTTTGGCACAGCTTTGTGGGCTGGAGGGCCTGAATTGTGCCGTAGTTTTTCTATGTTCTATGTTCTAAAAGGCAAACAAATATTAAACTTTAGTGCTTGCACTTTGGTTGTGAAGGTTACATATCTGAAAATGTTCAAGAGTGAGTTCAAAAGTAAAAGAGGAGAAACCTGTACACTACCCTGACGCCACTATGTAGTCAAGAATGTAGTTTTCATACATACACAAATAAAGATAAATTTAGCCAATGATTTATTTTATCAAAAAAAAGCCCTCTGGCTTTCATTATCTATTTAGGAATACTTTTGTGCTAATGACATTGGAGACTAAACAACAAGCAATCCAAAGAAACAACTTTAAAGTGATGGTTTATGCTTTCAATTAAAATCATTCATCTTTAAGAAAATAAATCTGCTCCTTTAATAATATTCATTCATTAAATTCTTTGCATATTTGGGAAATACTTCCGTATAAGTGAATTGGTTCAACACGAAAAGGATTTAAAACCTGCCATATTTAAGTTTCAGGATTTTAATTACCAATCGATTCTGATGACAACTGCTGAACAATACATGCCTATCTATTCCTCAGATTATTGCCACGTTCTGGAATATACAGACACAAGGTCATTCTGAACTACTGCTGCAAAAAAAATCAAACAATTTCCTTTTGAACAGACGTGTTAGATTAAAAAGGATTTATCCAGACCACAGTTGTTTTTCATTTCAGAAAGAAAGCAGGATGACAAAATTTTAAAGATATTAAAAGTTAATTTCTTTTCTTTCTAAGTCCTTCAGGCAAAGATTTATAAACAATCCTACTGCATGTACTGTGGTTCTTAAAGAATTTAAAAATATTTCTTAAAAATAAAATTTCTCAGCTATGCATGTGATGTGAAACAATCATAAACCCAAGAAAACTAACTCCATAGCCCCCATTTCAATTCCATCATCCTCTCCTAAGCAACTCAGTACGAGCTTTATTTTCCGTTAAAGCATTTTCCTTTAACTGCATTTATTTTCAATTGAACAACTACAAAGATAGTTACATTTGAAAAACTATAGAAAAATTACTCCTTAAGCTGATAAGGAATTGGAACCAGATATCTTTTAAATACAAAGAAAATGCAATAAAGTCAAATTAAATTTACGAGATTTATGAAGGCAGTTAGCTAGAACACAATGCAACAACTGTATATTCTGATCTTGTGATTAGCTCTTATTTTGCACATTAAATTCGTAATGATTTAATTTACATCCTGTGTTGTTGAAGTGGAGCAAACTATCAGTGTGTCCATACATGTGAAGCACGAGTTATCTCTTAATATTTACACGTGAGGTTGATTTAAGTCAGTAGATAACCACATTTTGGATCATTAATGCCTTTCAGCGCCACCTTCCCCTGTATACCAACATGTTGGTTCAGTAATAACACAATGTATTTGGCTGTACAATTAAAGCTTTGCCAATGTTGCCTGCACTTCATGGATAAATGGACCCACATTATAGTCAGGTACAGTGATATTTCCTGGCTTTAGAGAGGGGACAGTGGAAATGCTTGGACAACAATAAATAAACTAAAACTGATGGATGTGCTAAGTTTAGCCACCCAAAGGGTCAGTCAGTCTGGTAAATGATTGCCAGTAGCTGTATAAGATCCTCATCTTGATCACCTCCAGCTGCTTCTATCTCTCTAAAGCTAACACAGTTAATGAAGTGACAAGTGCTGGTACAGTTGGAGGAAGAACAGTGAGTTACGTAATTTGCATTGAAGGAGCGGGTCACTTGTTATTAATTTCCTTGGTTTGCATTTTGCAGGTCTTCTATGAGCTTCCTCACTAGGAGAGAGGGAGGGATGCCATGGTTTGAAATCTGGCTTAATAAGGTCTGAATGGGAAATCTGAGTTATGCTCACTACTTACCCTGGGAAAAGCTGCCAGTAACAAGTGTTGACCTGCTGCTGGACAATGTTCAGCATGTCGTGATCAAGTCATGATTCTGTAACCTAATTTGGCCAAATAGATTCTACAACAATCATGCACAGATTAACACATTCACACTTCACAGATTGATGTCTGCAAAATTCCAATCTTTTTTTACAAATAAAACCAGACAAAAAAACCTAATGAAATATGAAAAAATATGAAATATGAAAGAGACAATCAAAATAGGATGTCTATGTCCAATTTCAAGTCAATGCCTGCATTTCAAGGAAATGCTGGTTTTATTCAGCACTAAACAAAGAGTTAAGAAAGATTTAAGTCCAACTTAAATTTTAATTCAGCAAAAAAAAACAAGCTGCACCCCAATCGCATCAAAACTAGACACTGTCACTGTTTCCTGCGTGGTTAGGTAACAGAAGTAGCTGTTTCTAATTCTTAGGAGATGCCTGTCTGCTTTTTTTGTGCACGAAAGTCTATGCATTATGAAAAGTAGACAATGCTGCCTTCTCTCCAGCCAGCTCAATGTCTTCCAGGCAGACTGGGATTTCCTAAACAGATACCAAAGACGTTACGTTTCACTGATCAAGCACAGCAGCTGTCAAGGAGGGGTAGACTGCAATTCAAAACTTCCAGTAATCCAAATTACTCATCATCATAAGCCCTTTAAAACTAGCAGCAATCTTATTACTTAGCATTTCAGTTAGTAACTAGGATTGGAAAAGGTAGTGACTGAAACTTGAGTTAAAGTGGTTGGGCAGTACACACACCTCCCAAAGGAAACAAAGTACACCAGATGAAGCCCACCACATTAATCAGCAGAAAAACTAAAGAACAAACTGTGAGCTAAAGGGTCAACAAAATAAGGATACACAAATTAGTCAGCTCTTCTCTCGGCCTTGGCAACATAGTGACAGTTGCAACACCAGTGGAGCATTATTAGTTCTGATGAAGGATGACTGAGCTGATATATTACTGTTTCTCTCTCTACTGAATGCTACCTGACCTGCTGAGTATTGTTTTTATTGCCTTTTTCAGCATCTGCAGCTTTTTGTCTTTCGAGAGCATTATCATTGTTCCAGTGGCACTCTAATACATGACGAGCATTTGGATATTTTACTGAGCTGCAAACAATATTCATGCATACATGTTATTCTTCATTTATTTATCAAGGTTTGAATAAGTACAGAAGCAGGAAAGGGCAGAAAGTTAAAGAAAAAAAAAGGAAATGTGGAAGGCAGGAGAGACTGAATATCCAAAGAGACAAAGATGCAAGCCAATGGGAATGGTAATGGTACAAGCGAAATGCACAAAATAGATTTAGAGGAGCTTTAAATGTGAATAAAATAATTGTAACATAAAATTTGGCAGATGCTGCAAGTCTGAAATAAAACCAGAATATGTTGGAAATACTCTGGATTAGGAAGCATCTGTGGAGAGAGGATCAGAAATAATGTTTCAGATCAATGACCCTTTGTTGGACTAGAAATGGTTAAGAGATAAAAAAACATTTGGAATGAGAGGGCAGAGAGGGAGGGAGGATGGTTCTGGCCATCATCCACAGACCTCCTTGCAATAATCTGCTCTTTATCAGTCCTACAGTACAACATTCTCTACATTTTCTGTGTTCTCAGACATCTTTTCTGTGGCAAGGGAATGCAGTTTTTGGTGAGACAAAATACAATCGGTACTTAAGGAATCACCTCAGACTGGCTGGTAAATGATTAGGCAGGCAACACTTCCTGTCAATGCAGATGTAGAACTTGTTTTAGGATGGCAGCATGCCCACTGTAAACAACCTTCTCTGTTGGCAGGTAGTAGGAGAATTGGGGGGAGTTAATGGGCATGTGAGAGAGATTGACAATAATTGGGGGAATAGGATTGATGGGACTGTTCTGACAGCTGACACAGCCTCAACGGGCTGAATGGCCTCCTCTCGCACATGAAAATATGAGATACAAGTAGATGAAAAATATGCAGTGGACAGGCAACTGGACGGTTAAGAGTGGTACCAAATGACAAAAGTTTTACCAACATGAGGGGTGGAATAGATCAAAGGCTGCAGAGAGGCTATGTTCTGGTCACCATCTCAGAAAATGCCATTTGATGAGGTGAAGAGGATGAAAGTCCAGGTTGGAGGTAAAAAGTACACAAGAGACTGCGAATGCTGGAATTTGGAGCAGTTTCAAATTTTTTTGCAGAGGAAATAAAAGATTTGATGTGGTCCCAGGAAAAGCTATTTGAAAAAATATTACCATCCTGTGGCTTTGGATCCACTTCCTGTCACCTGCTCAGACTGAGATTAACAGGCCATGACTGCATCACTAGAACTCACTCTACATAATTCAAAAGAGGTTAAAATTTCACCTCCACTGTAATTAAATGCAGGTATTTTACAAATAAAAAGACAATACTGAGGTGATAAAAATCTGAAAAATAAAATTGCAATTGCTCCATCATGCAGAAAGGCAGGCAACACCTGATAATACTGGGGACAAAAATCAGGCCTAGGAATTCTAATGTGCCATAAGAAACACATTATCTATTGTGCCAACCACCATTTCAATCATGAACCTGTCAATGCAAATTTCAATGCTGTTTTGAAAACTGTGGCAACATCAGATTTATTTTCTTCATTTGCACCATCTGCCTAGTTGGAAGGAGAATTGGTGTTGGGCAAAAGAGGCCACAGATCAGAGACCCAATTAGGGCCCATGTGAACAATCAAGCAGGCCACTGCGTGATGGGGCCTGGAAGGGATATTTGGGGGCAGGACATGCATCACTTGAAACACACCAAACGAGGAGTTTGGAGTACAATTCGGACTCACACCAGGAAGAGCCCAGTCCAATTTCCAGAGTGACATGAAACAATCCGGAAATAGTCGTTAGCTTCATTTTCAGTTGAGTAGCACTGGAATAAACAGTATTACATGATCAGCGTCCTCAGCATCGTGGGTATAACCCTTGATCTAAGTTTAATATTTTACTGACTGTTGCTAGATTTTTCTGTTTTCATTTCATGCTTTGGCAACTGCTTGCTAATTAAATCAATATGTTCTCCAAACTGGGTCTCCAATGATGTCATTAGTACTTAAATAATGGAGAGTCAGTAAAGAACAAAAGAATGGTCAAGTTCCCAAAATTAAAGGGTAGTTGTGTTCCTAAAAATAATCTGTTTATGGAATTTGAATTCTAATTGGTGTTAATGGGTATACACAAATTCATTCACAACACAAAAGACATCGCTAAACTGTATTATCAGAAAAATGTTAGAATGCCGATGTGGAGTATAACTTGACCAGTATGTATGTCATACATTTTCATTGTGGCCAATTTATTTGCCAAGTAAACAGTTACAAAATACAGCATAGGATAATGCCTGTATATGGAAGACTGGGGCTTCAAGTAATGACCTTAAAAATGTGTTCAAATACTATTCCATGTTTGAGGCACTTAATCTAGGCTGGCAATTCATGCCGCATGTGAAGTATTAACCTGTTTATCTGTTTCACTGCTTTGACCAGATGCCAAATATCTCACAGCACTATTTAAAGAACACCAAGTTCTCCTGGTGTTCTGGCTCATTTGTATCTTAGCTTACTCCATGAGAAACAAATTAATCAGTCCTTCAATATATTGCAGTGGATGAGATCCTTCCATGCCACATTTACATGCAGTCACTATTTTGATTTAAAATAATTAATTACTGTGCTGGTTTGAGATATAGTTAAGAGGCAAAATTGTTTTTTTCCATCTTTCCACCAGATTATGGTTGAAGTGTTTAAAACAGTAACCTACCATCAAAGTATCAAAAACTAATTGTCAAATGAAGTAGTACATTATATGTTTGCACTATTTTTTGCCTACAGTTTTCAAAGTAATGTGTTCAAGTGTGTACACAGATTCATATTTGTCTTAATCATGTTTCTTCATAATTGTACCAATGCATCCCATGCCTAATAACTAGTAAAGATAATTCACCAAATATCTACTAATATCTTCCCATTCATGACTGCTTAAATATATAATGCGGAAACCATGATGTCTCCCTAGCAAGATGAATCCCTAAAGCGCCACTGTTATTGCTGCTATATGTCATGAAGTCTGGTAATCAAACCACGGTGCAGCTTTTACCAATTTCAACCATTTCTACCCCACACACCCAAAGAACCTTTCCTCAGTAAGGAAAGTTGGGTGGCCTACAGCCACTGCAATTTGATTCATTTTTATTATTGCAGTCTGCCTGCTGTGTCACATATTTATCGAATGAGATCTCCCCTCAATTGCTGTTATTTGAACAACACAAGCTGAAATTAAAAACCGCCAAAATTTCTTAACAGAAAACATTAAAAAGGAGCTATTTTTCCCCATGGCATTTCTGAAAAATTGTTCTATTTATATAAAAAAGAGAATTAAAGCCCAATCAGAAAAGATGACTAGTTAGCACTCACTGAAGATAACATCAATTTTAGTGTAATAATTTAGGGTACAAGTCAAAAATTATGTATTGTGCAATTTAAAAGAAACTCGGTCTTTGCAGTCTAATGGCAAAATAGCACATTTTAAAGTAATTAAATGCAAAAGCGTGCTTTTAAAAGACTAATATTTCTTTGGGAAATTCATTTATCTCTTATCATAGCTCCCTTGATATTACAGTTGAAGGCATCGGAATGGATATTTGGAATAGCGAAGATGAACATGGAAAGACATATGGATAAGAATTCTCAGCTGACACCATTTTCCAACCTTCTTCCTGTCCCAACAAAGAAAGCTTTGAGGAAACTTGGCTTTGTTTTTTAAACCATTCAAAGGCTTCTCATTCCTGACATTCAAAGCTGCAACAATGACTTTGTGTGTTAGACAAAGATGGCTGCCAAAGTTTTTGCAAAGATTAGCATAAAGTGTTGAAATGATATGTCCGCTGTGAAGTTCTGTTAAAAAATTAAATTATTTTTTAAAAACTCATAAGGGCAAAAGGCTTTCTTACAGACCATTTCAAAGAAACTATAAAAATGTAAATATTCTTTTTAAAAACTTACTGCGATTAAAAATAAAGAATTAGCAGTAATATTCTGTCTTTGGGAAGCAACTGAAACCTCATTTATACATGCACGGATCATGGCAAAATTTCTACAAAGAAACACAGAATTATGTGCCAAATAATATTCTTCTTTTGAAGGACTGACCAGAGAATTAAGACAAGTGACAGTTTGAGAGAAAGGACAGTTCTATTCTATTTTACACTTAAAGCCCAAACTAAAATCATTAATTAAACTGAAGGTATATGTCTGAGGTCCTAATGTAGAAATACTATGCCCATGCCAAAGACAAAGGACTCTTTAAAACAAAATGGGATAATTCCATTCATTCCATTTATTTTTCTGTTACCCATTTGCCCACAAATTATTTTCTCACTTGTGCGTACAGATAGACACAGGAATATCATTAGGTTAGTTGCTTGCTGCATCATTTCAAAGAAGATACAGTAAACATTAAGAAATAGAAAGATGGTGTGCTTTGACACAACAACTTAGTATACTCTGCAGTGTTTTGTGACTTATGATCTGCAGTTTCACATTTTTTGGGTGATGGTGGAAAGAATCCAGCTCTTCACATTTCAAACTTCATTGCTTATTTGGCTGTTATATAACTTACATGAAAATAAACATGATGCACAAATCAAGGCGTAACCAACGCAACCTTCTTGCCCTACCCATTATGTGCACCATGTTACCCAAAAGACTATGAGGAACTCCTAAGCTCCATCTACCATCCACCTACAGCCTGACACTTCATAATATTGTCTGGTATATTACTGCATCTATCATTCTAGCTGACTTGAAGGAGGTTACTGCTAAGTTCACTGGGAATAGCTCCCTGAATATTTAACATAGAGTAGGAAACATGTCAAACTATAAAACCTTTAATTTTTCAATTGATATTAAGAATACAGCACTATTAAACTATTTTAATTCACCCATTTTACAGTCAATATTTTAGTGCAGGAAGAGTGAAACATTTTCCTCACAGTTGTGTTTATAATTGGGAGGGTAAAAAAAGAAAACACAAATTACAAGGGAAATTTTAACCCCTCTTTCCTGATATAAACTGAGCAGGAGACCTACTAATTTTCACAGAACATTCAGAAAGTCAAACAGCATCTATGAAGAAAGCAATCGAGTTACCACTAAAAGTCAATAACTTTTGATTGGAGTT
>JARFYF010000017.1:19705713-19724751 GCA_030265395.1 Rhina ancylostomus | reverse complement strand
GCTGCCCCCAGAACACTCTATGAAAAAGATGCATTTCACTGTGTGTTTCGATGTACATGTGACTAATAACGATATCTACCTTTTGTTTTAAATTTAGTATAGGAATGCAAGCTAGGGATTATTCCATTTGGAGGATCCCTGCCATGAAGACTTTCTCGGCCAGCTTTGGATTCTACTTTTATAATTTACTGGTGCAGACACAATCTAATTGCTTTGCTGCACACTTACTTGGGGTCAGTGGGGAGTCACTATATTGCTTGAGGCAGAAGGTGGATGGCAGCACAGGCGACTCTGGTGCTACGGCTGTTCAGGTTGTGGAAATTCATCCTCATGGAAATCACAGATCACTGCCCAAATATTTGAGATATGGAATAGAATTCACTCTTACAGAATTTATGTGAAGAAAAAGGAAATGAATCAACAGTAAAGTAATTTTGTTTATCAATTCACATTCTTGACACATGCACCGATGACACGGCTTTGCTTTATGGAAAATTGTGCTACAGTCTGATTTCCAGGAACACACCACCCACCAAGACCACCAACAGGTTGATTTTATAATTTTCACCCTTGTTTTCAATTTCCCCAATGACCTTTATCACTATAAGTTCCCCCTGCTGACCTCCAGTAATTCTGAACTCATCCAGTACTTGTCACTTTAATTGATCCACTGACGTGCATTCAGCTCTCTGGGTCCTGAAATTCCCTTCGTCTACTTCTCGGTCCCCCTTCAGGAGACTATTGCTCAGACCATCTCCCAATATGTTCACATGTATTAGTTTTAAATTTGGTTCATACCATCAGTGTGAAGCACATTGGGGTGTTTTGTAATGTTGAAAGTGATATAATTCAAGGTGTTGCTGTGCTATGTGAGGACAAAAAGTTTGCCTTTTAACACTGGCTATTTCAAAAACACTTTTATTTAATGTTAAAGTTAATGATGAACTAAAAAAATTCTGGTCCTGTAAGTAGAACCTGAAGAGCACAGCCCAACCCCACTCCCACAAAAACCTCCTTGATACCATTAAGATAAATGTTAATACTAGTCACCCTGAACCATTAATTGCACATTATAATAGGTATGATGCAATGTCCTTTTGATGCCAAATAATTAATTTAAACACTAACTCAGTATATTAGGTTATTAAGTCTGCGTAAGTTTATTAAGATGCAGAAGGAGTTAAAATAATGAAGAAAAGGTGATGAAAGTGTTAATGAAACACACAATCAATCTGCGCACACTCTAAACATTACTCATGATACTTGATTCTTCTGAAGAAATTACCTTGGTGCTGACCCATAAATCCAGGCCATCTCTGTTTTAACAAACAAAAGACCTTTGGCTGCTTTATGGCAGAGCCCCAACCACAAGGAGTCTTGAGTTCTAACTGAAATCATAATCATTATGAGGAAGGAAATTAAACATAATATCAGTGGAGAATATTTTCATAGCAGAAACCTTTTGAGGCCCATTCCAGGCCAACTCTGCCAGCAGTGCTCACTAATGTTTTTGTCCTCTGATGGGGTTTGGTTCATTATCAAATTAATCAAATCAAGATGCCCAGGGAATGTGCATCAGTACTCCCTGTATGTTACAGTGAACTTCTTCTGCACAGACATCACCCTTACATGCAGAATTATTAAAAAGGCAATATCTGACCTCTGTGGTAAAATATTTTTAAAACCCCCAAAAGCAACAATATGAATAAAATATTATTAAAAAGGACACATTAGCAATTACATATTTATTACAGTGTTTCAAGGAAACCCCTAAAAGGATCTTGAGTAAAGTATTTATGCAAGTACTCTGAAGACTACCTGTAAATTTTACAGTTTTAATTATTGTCTGCACAGAATTACTTTCAGATAAGGATAAACTCAAATCCATGATATAAAAAGATTATGATTAACAGTAAAAACTGCATGCAAATTACTGAAACAAAAAACAATCTACTGAAATGTATCAACTCTATAAGTGTTAAATGATGCTAATTTACAAAAGAATCATTTTCAATGGCAGTTATTACCCTTGAAGCATGCTGGTTAACATTAGAAAACTTCATAGTTGTTCCTCAGATCTGTTGTTGATTGGTATAATTAATATTATTACCCTGTGCTTAGATTTTAACATTTCTCAGTTCTTAAAATTAGAGGACTAACCCTTCTCATGATCAGAGAGTCCTTCTTAAGAATGCACCTTGACATCCCAAGATGAGTTGTCACTAATTAGCGATTCAAATCATATGTGACTGGTTGCAAGAAACAAATTTCATTTGAACAATGTTCAAGGCTGCACAAAATCAACAGGTTTTCAAATTATTTGCGATGATTAATTATGAGAGCTCTCCTTCAGAGCCGGAATGTTTAGCTGACATTTGCCACTGGGTTTTATCAAATTCCCCAAGCAGAAACCAGGCAAATTACAGCTTTGCCACTTCAACTTTTTAGAATTTATTCATTCAGGATGTGGATGTTACCGCCCATCCCTACTTGTCCGAAGACGAGCAGGCAGTTAAGATTCAACAACATGACTCGTCTGGCATTGCCAGTCAGCAAATGAAATAGCCCACGTGTGTATACAACACGACCTAAACAAATTCAGGTATGGGCTAATAAATGGCAAGTATCATTTATGCCACAGAAGTGCCAGCCAATGACCATCTCTACCACGAGAATGTCGTATCACCTACCCTTGACATTCAAATGCATTTTTATTGCCAAGTTTATCACATGATTAAAAACTCATCTGGTTTAGTCACATAAATAACGCGTCTCCAACAGCAGGTCAGAGGAAGGTTAGTTATCCTGTGGTGATCCCAAGGCACTTCCACCATCCACATGCCACAAGTCAGAGGCGTAAAAGAATACTCTCCACTTGTCTGGATGAGTGCAGCTCCAACAATTCTCAAGCAGCTCAACAACACCTAGGACAAAGCATGCCATTTGATTGGTACCCTGTTCATTACCCTAAACATTCATTCCCTCCATGAATGTTGGTGAACAATGTTCACCATCGACAAAATGCAGACCATTGTGATTTGGAAATATCACTGGTCCTTCAGCATTGCTGGATCTAAATAATGGAACTCCTTACTTAAGAGGACTATGGGAGTAACTCTACCAGAAAGACTCCAGTGATTTGAGAAGGCAGTTAACCACCAGTTTCTCAAGGGCATCTAGAGATTGGCAATAATTCCTGACCTTTCCAATGACACCAGATCTCAAAAATGAATTTAAATAATGGCAGATTTCTTTCCCTGGGGACAGTAGTAAATTGGAATGCTTTTTTTCTCTATCAATCCATTGGTTCCATCATTACCATTAATGAGACTTTTCTTTAAACTCTAGAGTTAATTACTTGAATTTAAATTCGATGGGGGGATTTGAACTCTGGGTCAATAATCCACTATGGGACTGTACCCCGGTGTTATCCCTGGATATTCAGGAGAAGAGTTGGTAGGGTGAGTGACAGTATTGAACCAGCCTCCATAATAGGCAACGATTTGTTAGATATGTGCAGATAAGCTGCATTGTCGCATTCTTACTCTTCTGTTTTCTTTTCTGATAGTTTATCAACTGGCACAGGAAATCTTGATATGTTCAGGACTACGCAGTGGCAAAACAACTCAGATACAAAGATCCATGTCTAGTATATGAACCTTGGTGACACAATGGACTAGACATTAGCTTCTCACTTAAGAAGCTTGTTGAAAATCAAAATCTAGGCTAATTAAAAGGCTTTATTTGTTTCCAGTGGAGATTCTTCCAGGACAGACTCAAATCATTCCTAGTTCATCACAATACTGCTCTTAATGGATGACAATTGGTAATGTCATTCAGACAAGTCTAAGGAGATCATGGGGATTCGGAGAAAAATAACAATGAGCTGGATTGCCTGATGTTGGCAATGGATGACTGAAATTGAAAGTCTATCAACCTTCAGTTTTAATATTGCTCAACTTGAGGAAATGAAATCATTTGGGAGAAGGAAAAACAGGATTCAGAACCACCAGGTTTGTGAACTAACAAACGGTTCAAGGAATGCAGACAAAAGGTAATTGCAGGATGAACCCTCTAGCCAAATGAGCTGGCAAATGTGGAGGCAGAGTTGCCATAATGAAGTAAGATGAAGCCTGCACTAAAGATTGCCACCCCTTCACACAATGGCTCATTTGTAAAGTTCTGTTGATTTGTATGTCTCAGCAATTTTACTGCAATGTCAGCTTTTTCAGAATCTCTGCAAATTCTTCCAAAATCTATTTCCATGAGGATTAGAAATCCAACCCATATTAAATGCCTTGATCGGCTCCATTTTCATTATTAAAACAGTCCAACCGCAACAGTAACACTAATATAATACAAAATCAAAAAATAGTTTCAGGTGGATGCAAAATATTCCATGCTGCCACATGAAGAGGGACAAGGGAATTTTCAGGTGCCAAAGCAAACATGTATCTCTTCAGCAAAACCATAAGAAATCCAGAATAACTCATCATTTGCCTCATTGCTACATGTGTACCCTTGTGGTGTGGAAATTGTTTGCCAGATTTGCTCAAATTACCCAAGTGACTACACTTCAGAAAGCGTTTCAGGACATAGAGTATTTTTTCTTCCTTATCTCTCTGAAATAATACAGGGCAATCAACACTCAACCAAGGTTTCATCTGTCAAAACACTTAAATAAAAGCACAGCTATCAACGCATAGTTGAGTCATTTTTCAGATCTACCATTCACATTGTTTTAAAGATATAGTTGTTCCCAAATGAGCAATCACCCAGACTTTCTTTTCCATTTCCAATTAGATCATCTGCTAAATTACAAAGATTTTAAAAGCTTCAGTTGCTGAGAACTGCATCAAAAGTGCCATGTCATAGCTTCTCACAAGGGAAATATATTTAAAATATCACTGCATTTCTTCCCAAAGATCACATTGGGCTAAACTGTGTTTGGAACACTGATGTTCCAACATTCAGACTGAATAGGTTTTGGACTTGTAATGCATGGAACCATAGTGACCAGCATCAGAACCCAGTTTTGCTGGGATTCCTCAGGATTTCTGTTGGTGAATCATCCCTCGGATCCTGATGTCAATCTTGATTTCAATGGGACGTCAGAAGAAGATGTCTAAAGAGCAAAGGGCTAGGTACGCTTAAGTTGTTTAATTATTTTATCTATTTCTACATCTCATGGGTTTTTAATTAATGTTATCTTTTAAAAAAACATGATTTATATTGCTTTTGATTATTTACGAGACTTTCCATGTCAGTCAGACACCCAGCGCAATGGTGAATGGAGAGGTTACAGAGGTGAGGGAGTGAGCATGCAAATGCCCACATATATTTTGAGGTCAACTTACAGGATTTAGAGGCCCGAGAGGATGTCCTGTGATGCTGGCACAAAGCAGGAAATCTACTTCTACAACCCAACACTGAGATCAAACACTAAAGGAACAATAACTAAAAGAGATACTTAATGTCCTCAACTGGCTCCATATCTAAAAAAGTCATTGGGAATAGAAGGGAGGTACCCTCATTTGAGGGGGCTGTGGTGACAGTGGCACCTGACTCTGACACAAGTGCACCTAGCACCACCTAAGGAAGTCTGAGCAATCCACCCATTTCATTGTAATCACTGCATCCCCTTTGATTTGACCATCTGTAGACACACTTATTATCATCTGTGCTGCTGTACCTTCATCAAGTGTTTTAGGAGGAGTGGGATGATGCTGAAGGTGCCTCATTGATTGTGCGCAACACCTGTCAGCACCATCACAAAGACAGGCACCATGAGGGATGAGTAACTAAGGTCAGGGAGTAACATGTCACAGGGAGATACACTGAATACCAGCAGACTGGCACCAGCCTAAAACAAAGGTGATGCGGGGCTCTTCAGAGGTGGGTGGAGCTCAGATGAGAACTGTAGTGGTGATACTTTCAAAACAAGGCTTATAGTGAGCTGTTGGGACTGAATGCAGGAGATGCCATGTAGGGTGGAGGAGACCATCTGCCAGCTCTCATAGGAGCTTGTCCAGAGCCAGGAGACCGTGACCTCCACACAGAGTGCCTCTGCTGGTGATCAGTGACAATTCTTCACATAGGATTCACTGGGTTCGAGTAACAACTGCTATGGAGACACAGCTGGAAGCCACATGAAGTCTTCTATACACTCACACCCTGATCCAGTTAGGGCTCTGGTCTCTGCCACACAGGAGCAGCCTCAGCCTCTAAATGAAAAGTATTAGGTCACCAAGGAGTTAGCTTGAGGTCCTCATTGAGTTGAAAGATGTCACTGGACATAGAAATGCTACAGTTGAGGGTTCTCCCAGAGCAAAGGATACAGTGTGAGAGTCATTCACTGGCTTCCATGGACAGGGAGATGCTCCACATCAGGAGATGGCTCCCCTGCGTGAGCAGGGACATGCACATGGGACTGGTCTCTCTCTTGCAGGAGTAGCACTATGCCCAACCTTCCGCCATTCAGACCCTTCTTCATCACCAGCAGAGTCCTGCTCATATCATGCATGGAACTGCTTTCAAGGAGAAGAGTGCATACAGCAGGAACCAGACACCTGTGATCAGGGTGTGTCAGCCATATTAGCTGCAGGTTGAAATAATGGGGCAATATTCTGGGGGCCAGCAGAAGGCTGGAGCTTTGCCTAACATGTCCCAAGTGGATGACTCGTGTGCAGGTTCAGGGTGCTGCCATCTCCCCTCACATGGGCACCACTTCGCCTCCCCCCATGATCTCTCAGCCCCTACAGCTTTGGACAGTAGCCTGAATGAAGCCGACCCACATAGGGTGAGCTTCTCCTGTGTCATCAAGGACAATTATGAAAACTTAAAGTGAACAAAAGCAGCCTTGCAGCATCCACGCTGTGGACAATGTGACATGGTGTCAGGATGTTGAGACCCATGTACAAGGTTGTGAAATGGGTAAGGCACGAAGGTGTTAAAGTGCACACCAAATGTTAAGATTGTTTTAATTATTTGATTTTGTTGCCATTATTTGATTTTGTTGCTGTTATAAATGATTCTGAACACAATAGTACCATGCAAATGCAAGCTCAATCAGGGCAAATCATATTCCACCTTGTGAAGAGATAAGTGAAACTTTGTGGTAGCTTCCAGCATCGTCACAGACTCTGCCATGCCTCAGCTAGGAAGATTAATTAATGGAGTGCCACCAGTGGCGTCACTACTGATGCATCCATGGAATGAGTACGTCAGGAGCTTAATGCCAGAGAAAACATCCTCTCTTATCTTAGCACTCTCCCTGGACTTTGAAGGGCATTTGAGTAGCCTGCAGTGATCTCGGAAACTGTTCAATCAGGTTTCCCCGATGTCAGCAGTGCGTCCCTTTGAATAGCAAGGCAGTGCAAAGTGTTCCTCTTAGAATTGAGACTGTTATAGATTGCACCTTTGAGCTAACATTCATTACACAAGAGGGAAATTAACTGTTGTGAATAGTGCCACTTGGTGTGTGTCTAATGCCGGTGAAACACCAAGTACCTGTTGCAATTGAATGGGCACAATTTCACCAGGAAATAATTTTTGTGTGAATTGCACATTAAACTGTGAGCATTAATTGATCCAATTTCTTGTAGTTAGTGGCTTCATGAAGGAACCATGCAACTACTCTCACATCAAGATCTGCAACTTTTTTTTAAGGAATAGATCTCAGCTGGTGGTCAACAGTCATGTCCAATGACCTGGATATTCATAGAGCTAATTCATCTTAAATCATCGAAGACCTGCCTAATGGAGTTCTGTCTGTTTTGGACTTTTTACTGTTATGTACCTCTGGACACAAAGGGCACAACTACACTAGGCTAGGTTGGATGAGCAAGTTTCATTTCCTGGAAGATATGGGTAAACCAGTTCAGATTTACCGTAATTGGGCAGTGCTTCACTGATGCCAATCCACAAATATTCAGATGTATTGAATTCAATGTCACACTTTGAACTTATAACTTCTATTTTGCTTTTTAGTAACACAACCACAAGCCTATGATCAGAATATTCACTGCAGAGCCACTTAAATACACACTGAACTGCCCACACTTCTAGATAATTCAATTATTTACAGCTTTTAGCATTAGTTTTTGCATTCAGTGTTCCTTCTCTTTGCCAACCCCCTTATGAAATAAATACTGTTCAAATGCATTTATTTGAGACCGATAAGTCATTAGTTTTGTCATGAGACCCAATTTTTGTGCCGATGTCTATGTTCACTTGATGGCTGCTTCTTGAAGTGCTGACAAGTACAGGGAGAGTAAAATATGCCCTCTGGTTAATGTCATGAAGCCTTTTGCTATTGGTAGAATTATTGCTTACATTTTATTAAAATACATCTTTACTTAAATATTTTGCATACATTAACAAAAATAAAGTTGGCACCATTATCCTGCACTAAAGAAACTCATTATACATGAGGTAGATGGTAATGTTTAACTGTGATCAGTTACTCCTTTATAATTGTCCCAAGACTACAGGTCTATTCTCTTGCATATGAGGAGCATTCAGTTCAAATATACCACTGTATCTCACTGCTGTAATTATTGCCATTAATGCCAGCTCCAGTAGAAGGTAAGACAAGGGTAACTGAATCACATTCAAGGTCCTTTTGTTGGTCCAGTGAATGGGAATATCAAATCATATGTTGTTCATGGCTTTCTAAGAAGATTTGTTTTAAAAAGATGAGACGATTACCTCAGATTGGTTCCTATTTTTAATGTGCTCTCCATAAAAGAAATAAAATCTACTGTAGTGGTTAAATTGATTTATTCCCTTTAGAATCTACATCAAACATATTCCACTATCTGAAGTATTTTGATGAATTAACTCGTGTCAAGAAACAATTTTCTTAAATGAGTTTATTAACCTCTAGACTTTGGCAGGTCAGTGAAAAAGGATTCAACTAGCTTTGCAAGATGTGTGTTAGAAAACAGTGGGTACTTACCAGTCTCAGCAGCAGGACACTTGCGAATGGTGAAGATCTGCCCAAGGTCATCGTCATCCTCTGGCAAACCTTTCTGCAGCCGCTGTAATTTGCGTAGGCTCTCACTGCGTTGGTGTTTCATGGAGCGGACGTGCTGGATCAGGTTAAGTTTTGCCTTGGTAGAGTAGTTACACAGTGAACAATGGTAGTAACATGCTTCAGCCTCCACCGTGCTGTCATGTTGCTGCAAGTGCTTAAACAAAAAAGGGAGAAAAAATTAGGATTTAACACCTCTCATACTTATTGCCATTGCATTTTATGTTAGAAACATGTTTTTCTTTTTGTACAAAAGATATTTCTTTCTTCAGCTTCCCCTCATGAGAAAAGCATTCAGGTACAGAGACAACATTTGCAAACCATTTCAGCCCAGGAAGCGCTCTACCTGCCTATGCTCTACAGACTAATTATTACTAAAACAGGGAGTGTCCATAAGCATTTTCCCACTTTCTCTTCTCAAGGCATATCTCAACTACACCCTCCATAATGAAGTATTTATTCAAGACTCCAGTTCCTCATTTATAGCAAGATGATCAACTTGCAGTTACATAGCTCGCTTAATGCAGCAAAATGTCCCAAGGTGCTTCACAGCAGCATTATCAAACAAAATCTGTCAGCATTGCCATGAGAAGATATCAGGAGAGATGGTCAATAGCATTCTAATTAGCATGAAGGCACAGGGAAAGGTGTCCAGAACTTAATGCCTTGGCAACTGAATCTACAGCTGTTTATGGTGAAGCAATCTCATTTAGGGATGATTACGAGACATTGATGTTGCAAAGGCAAGCAAAGTGGGAGGAGATTTCAGAGACAGGTAAGAAGGGCCATGGACAGGCTTGAAAACATGGGTGAATTTTGAAAATCAAGATGCTGCAAACATGGGAGCCACTGTGGAGCAACAAAAAAAGTGAACAGGATATTGTACGAGTTAAGAACCTTCTGTTTATAGACTATGTGAACTTAAAGAGCTGTTGAGTCCTTTGTGACTAGTCCTTGAATTCCCCAACAGTGTTGAAATAAATTAGAGCCAGCCCAGTTAGTGATCAACAGTTTTTCTTTCTTAAGGGTAGTGACTTCTTCCCCCAAAATACTGCTGGGTCTGAAAGTGAACTTTACAAGACTGAGGTTAACTTATCTTTTTTTTGGTGCGTTCATGCAAGGATATTGGGAAAAGGTGGGAAGAAAGAGTTGAGATATGTATCAATCATGAACAAACTAAATGCCTGAACATCCTCATGGGACTGAATTGTCTGCTTCTCTTTCTACATTCCTAAAAATTCCATCTGACCAAGTTGTTTAATTTACTTGGATGTTATTCAACCCCATCCAGCCAATGTCTGAAAGGGCAAGTTAATAGTTTTCATCCTTTAATTTCACTGACTTCCAATATCAATCTTTGCCAGCACACTTAAACATGTTTTATTGCTAGTTGTCTTGATTTCCTAAATGAATTTGAATTTGTATGCAAGTTTGGCTCTTTCATCAGTGCTTTACACTTTGAACTTTCCCTTTGCTGACTTTGACTATCTTCTATACCAATTCAAATACCCTTGCTTTATTCCAAAAAGTCAAACTACTTTCTACTCTTTGACAAAGACACACTAAATTTACACCTGTTTTATTTAGATTTCTCTTCAGCACTACCACATTCTCCTCTAATCGATGTGAGGACCTTTCTAAAATCTCTCTCTCTGAAGTTTAATAATCCAACACATGCTCTGGGCTTTCTCTTTCCTTTCACCAAACCAAGGGGCCTCATTTACCAGCTGTGCCCTCACCTCAACCCTTACTATAATGCACCTATTGTTCAGCAGCACTAGGTCAAGTGCAGCTTTATTTTTAGGCCTCCCAAGACATTTCAGTTCATGCTGTTGCCCTATACCATTTTCAGAAATTCTCAGTTCCAAGCACGCCCAACCTCCTTTAAAGGTTTAAACCCCCCATTTAATAAAACATTGCCACTGCTGGATGCTTTCCTCACTTCCCTGTGAAATATCTGATCACTATTAGATACTTGTTTTGAAAGTCTGCAACAAGCTGCCACCAGTAGTGTACCTCATTTAAGTGTATCCCAAGTGAATCAGTTTCCCCTGAGACCTCTCTGATGTTGTGGCTTCCTTAGACCTATATGTTTATTCTTTATACTGCTCCATCTCTATGCAGACATATCTCTATTTGAGGGTCCACGTGTACTCCTTCCCCTGATTTTGGATTTCTAACATTTTTGAATAACCTACCCGATCTGTCTTTCTTTCCCCGTTTATGCTGTTTTTTTTAATTCATCCTTGAGAAGTGGACATTGCTGGTAATACAGATATTTATTGTCCAATCACAGATACAACTGACTGCCCTGAAATTATACGTCATCCAGATTGCCATGGAACCAAAGTTGCATACATCCAGAAATTCAGCAGCACTCAACATACTGTATAGTGGCAAGTGGATGTTTGAAACTGCTTCCAAAAGTGTCCTGCAATGGAATAAAACACTCTATAAACATCAAAGGGGGTGTACTTTGGGCAAGGTAAGAACAGCAGTTTTCCTTCCCTAAATGATAATGCTGAACCAATTAGATGTTAGTTAATTTATCACCTTTATAGAACATAGAACAGTACAGCACAGGAACAGGCCCCTTTCAGCCCATAATGTCTGTGTTGAACATGATGCCAAATTGAACTAATTCCTTCTGCCTGCACATGATCCCTATCGCTCCATTTCCTGCATATTCATGTGCCTACCTAAAACACAGAAACATAGAAAACCTACAGCACAATTCAGGCCCTTTGGCCCATAAAGCTGTGCTGAACTTGTCCCTACCTTAGGGATTACTAGGTATACCCATAGCCCTCTATTTTTCTCAGCTCCATGTGCCTATCCCCTCTTTAACACCACTATCATATCTGCCTCCCCCACCACCCTGGCAGCATGTTCCAGGTACTTAGCACTCTATGTAAGAAAACACATGCCCCACAATCTCCTTTAAACCCTTCCCCTCACATTTGTGATCTCCCTTACTGATACTGCTTTTTGCTTCTAGTATTTTTAAAAATAATTTCTCAAACTTCTGTGGTGAATTATATTTGAATGGATATTCTCTGGATTATTCATTCAGTAACATAAGATAAGATACCGTTATTAGTCACATGTACATCTTTTGTGTAGACTGTTCTGGGGGCAGCTCGTAAGTGTCGCTACGCTTCCAGCGCCAACATAGCATGCCCACAACTTCCTAACCCATACACCTTTGGAATGTGGGACGAAACCAGGGCACCTGGAGGAAACCCACGCAGACACAGAGAGAACGTACAAACTCCTTACAGACAGCAGCTGGAGTTGAACCTGGGTCGCTGGTGCTGTAATAGCGTTATGCATAATGCTGTAATAGCATTACCAGTACTTTATAACATCCCTTAAAGTCTGTTATTACTTAACCAATTTTTTTAGTTCAATGTGGCCTTCCTTCACCATATTATATAGCTTCTTTTTATCTCCTATTCAAACTTATTTGGTATATGTAGACCAGCACAAACCATTTTCTTCATCTTGGTAATTTGATCACCCATCTCCCATACACTGAACCATCTTTTGAGTATGTTAACATCCACCCTGTTTGTACAAAGTACAGTTACTAACCACATATCGATGAATCCTATTCCAGCCTTCGTTACTTTTCCTGGATGTGTTTCCTGGCTTTGTTTCCTGTGGCTTTGGTCCCTCCCTTAAGTTTGTTGCCTGAAATTATTTTTGAGGGTTCTTAGATTCCTAAACTTTGATTCCAATTCATAGCTTACAGGAAAGATTCAAATTGAAGGTATTGTCATACGAACAACAGTGGAAATATGGGTGGGGTGAGCACGTTAAGACAGGCCTTTCCACGTGATTACTGGAATTTTTGGACAGCTATACAAGAGGACACTGGCACTGATCACAGAGATTAATAAAAAAAAGTGGGGAAGAACCCAGGTTTATCCTGAGAGAAAAATCATAAGAGACAAGAGAACTGTTCCACCATCACCTGTTAACATTCAACCAACAAAAATCCACTGAAGCTATTTACCATAAACCACAAATTTTAGCTGTAGAATTCTAATTCAAAGACTCTACAGTAAGGCAATTTGCAAGACTGAAATTCTAATCTAAGACACATGACGGGTTTGACGCAAGTCAATCCTTCAATATTCAGCTTATTCATACAAAATCTCTGGGAACTGGATATATGGGGCAACACGAAACACAAATTTGCAAAAAAATTAATTTAGACTTTAAAAATAAATGCACTGCTTTCCCACACCAGCAGTATCTTTATTAAAATACAAAAGCTTCTGTAAGTCAGTACCAAGAATTATATTCTAAATTACACTGGCCAAGAAATACTGAAATATTTAAAATGAGTCCCACTTTAGTCCAAATCTAGCTTTATTTCACAGCATCTACCAAATTTAATTTGGAAATTTTCTAAAATTTGGGGAAGATACTTATTTCACACTGACTCAATGCAAAAATTATAAAGGGCTGGTGTTTATTTACTGCCTCAGAATCTTGGCAATGTTTTCTTTGAAATAGATTAATTGTTGTTTGGTAGGTAAGCAAAGGGGCCAGGATAGAAAATTAATGTATAAGGGTATCACTAAATAAGGTATTTTCAAAGCAATTTCCCTGTCACTCATTCAGACCTCTGCTCAGTTACATTTTGACTAACAGCAACAAGCTAATGAACAGTCCGTCTCTCTAGCTGGAGCAATTTACTGGTAATTGGTAAGCTCGGAGTTGAGAAAAAGTGAAACAGTTACTGTTCTGACATAGACCAGTTATTTGTAGAAACAGCGTCTTAGGGGAAAAGTCTAAATAATACATAAGAGTATCAAGCTTCTTGGTGGAGGTGAAGAAACATTTTGCTGGGGTTGAACAGATCGATTAACAGACCATTGGTAAACTATGCAGCTGTAGTTCATGGCAGAGAGTGTGTACAGATTGTTATGAAATAGGGGAAATTTTGAGTGCTAGTTTTTCTTTATTTTGAAGAAAACTGACATCAACATGCACCAGACATGATCTACACAGACCTAAACAGGACAAAAATATTAAAATTTATTCTTCTTGCAACAGATGATGCTGCCATTAGTTTGAAGGATAGTGCACTGGACTTTAGATCATTTTGTGTATTTTTAGAATTACTCACAGCTGGGTAACAAGCTTAAATATTATGTAATCAGCTTCTCAATGTACAAAAAGTTTTAACAAATTAAGTATTTCAAGGACAGCACTTAATTTTATTACAATTCTCTTTAAGGGAATTTAAAAATGTCTGCTTTGATCTCACACATCCATACTAGTGTTCATTAGCAATTACCCAGTGCAGCATCCCATAAACATAGTGGTTATGGCTTGCTCAAGCCCAAGACAAGCTTCAGGCACAGCATCCCCTTGAGCTGCACACAAATGTTCATACCAGCAATGTAAAAAAAAAACCAAACTAAATTGTTTGATCTATTTGTAGCACTGGGGTGGTTTAGGGTGATGGAGGGGTGGATTTTTCTTCAAGGCTTCCCTTTCAGCTGGGGCTTAATGTGTAATTGCTGTTAGTTCTGGCCTCAGAAATTACCATGAAAAGATTATTTAAAGGAAATCTTTATATCTATTTTGATTGGTGAAATTTGAAAATGGCAAACCATTAGTGCATTGCAGGACTGATTCACATCCACTGCCCCCTTAATTTATATGTATTCAATGGGAAATAAACACGCCATAGTAAAAGTGGGTCCAAACTAAATGCACTTATCTTTGATAAATTTTGCCCATCATTTTATGTATAGGGCCACACATCTGGGGAAATACACAAAAAGTGGTTCAGGTAGATACAGGAATGAAAAGCTGCATAACTATTCTGCAGAATTATAAATATTGAAGTACTTTTACTTCCACCTAACTGCACCAATCTATATTTTTCCTTCTTTATCAGTGTTAAATCAAACTGCATGAAGGTTTTTATCACATGCCATTTTTCAATAGCTAATTCACTTCTTTCATGCAAACACGTGCAAAATATTAAAGATTAAAATATCATTAACAAACAACGTCATGTTGCTTCCTTTCTTCAAACAGACATAATTATTATAACAGTTCCCACTAAGTCCCTAATGCCATTGCAATACATTCTTTCTTTATGATTTTCTTAACCGATGTTGCTTTCTTCCTCCAACATCAAATGCTCTTCCATGACTGGTTTTAAATCTGCACTAACAGTTCTCTTGGATGAGGATGCAGACTGATCAATTCACTTTCTCATTTTACAGACACTACATAACCTGAATTTCAAGCCAATAGATTTTTGAGCTGTGTTTTCTTACTGTGCACGATTCATTAATAGCACTAGCAAGAAGATATCATGTGCAGCATAGAACCAAAGTTCAGTGTTGCCTGATCATTTTTATCCGGTTAAAAATGCAAATTTGAGAGGCACTTTACTTCCAAATGTTGCTGTGTGATGCCAGGTAGACATTCATGAAAACTTTTATCTTAAAAGAGAATTATAGAGTCTTTTAGTTTTACTTTTATACCAATACAATAAAAGGACATACATCTGATCTACAGTCTTACTCAATGTAGTCATACTGGAATATACATAAAACTGGGAAGACTTGGGGCTTTACAGACACCCACTGGGATTTACAACCCAGCAAAGGTTACTTCCGCATGCTATTCAAGTAAAATTTTAATTTGAAGTTGGCAAATGTAATTTGTTTGTATGTGCACCCCCTGCACTAATTATAATGTAATCATCAGGGATCAAAATGTATTAAATTAAACTCACTGCAAGTGCTTTCCTTAGTCTTCTGAGTACGGACACCTCATTTCTGCACTCAGACATCTAGTGCAATAAGGCAACCATTTTTAAATGTATCCCACAGAAGACTAATCTTCAATTAACTTTAATTTTTTATCTGATTACTTTATTCTCATTACTGCTTTAATATTTTTACATTATGAAAACTACCTTCCATCAGAATTGGTATTGTTGAAACATAAGAATAGATTGTCCACAATTGTCAGTTAAAGACGTGCATTTTCTAGATAAAAAGACTTGCATTTATAATTTGCCTTTAAAGACTTCAAAAAGTCCCAAAGCACTTTACAGCTAATGAAATACATTTGAAGAATATTCACTTCAATAATGTAGGTAAAGCAGCCACCAGTTTCAGTGATGCAAGGTCTCACAAACAGCAATGTGATAGGGGACAGATAATCTTGTGTTTTTTGGGTTTTGGTTGAGTGATTAATATTGAACAGCAGTTTCCCCAATTTTGAAATACTGATCTTTTATAACACCCGAGAGAGTCTCAAATTAACATCTTGGCTGAAAGACAGCACTTCCCCAAATAGCAACAGCTCAAAACTTTAAAACTCAGGGGTTTGAATGTCAAAGTTGACACTAAAGTTAAGACTACTTTCCTGTTGGAAATTGTTGCAACTGTGTGGTTGGGAAGTTCAGTTTGTTAAAAGTAAATTGTTCACCACAAAAGGTAAGAAGTTGCTTTTCTCCAAAGCCCTCCAGTGCTACAGGTTAAGGCAATACCAACATGACTGACCACCACACAAACATGTGCTAGTCAATACCATTCAGTAACTTCAATTTGAAAAGCAACATAAACAGCAAAAACATTGATGAAACCATTCATTGTTGCCAGGGTCAACCTTTAGAAGTTGTTGTTAAATGTGTAAAACCCACAGGAACCAAAAAGGATGGCTTTGAACCCAGCCCCAATCTGTGGGAACAGAGTCACTAGCATACTTAGGTTAGAGTCACCGCAACAACTCTATCTGGGGTGTTCATCACAATTGGCAACCCCAATGAAGGAACTGTTCCCATGTCACTTCTGTGAAGGAGCTGCAAATCAGGCAGTGCCTCACAGGAGTGGTCCCACATCTGCAGGTTTCAAACATCTTGGGCTGCGCCAGCAAAGAAAACAATCTCCACTGAGATGAAGTACTTGCCATCTGTAGTAGAGATGTCTCTTCTTTGGAGAGGGTGCAGAAGACGTTTACCAGGATGCTGCCTGGAATGCTCTGCTAGGGGTGGTGGTGGAAGCAGATATAGGTGAGGCATTTAAGCAGCTTTTAAATAGGTGCATAGATATGCAGGGAATGGAGGGATATAGATCATGAGCAACCAGAAGGGATTAGTTTAATTTGGCATCAAGTTCAGCACAGACATTGTGGGCCAAAGGGCCTGTTCCTGTGCTGTACTGTTCTATACAGCATTCTGGAGCCTTGATCAAGTTCACAAAATCACTTTGTTACATGAGATCTATTATCATGGGTAATGGATCGAATATCCCAGGACTTTCTCTCAGCTGTGCTGATTTAGCGCAAGGGTGGTAGTGGGGATGGAGATCTAATCTCCCATCCAGGCAGAACTGCAGCAGAACCAGGTGTCATCTGTTTGGCTGCAATGACTAAGATGTGCTTAGTACCATCATGGAATTTCAAGTGCAATATCTCAAGGCTAATATTAAGGTCAAAAGTGAACTAATAAGTTTGAATTCTTATCTATGTTTGGGTTGGAGTAGAAAACATGTCTACATATTTAAACTACATAGTAGGGGTGTGGGTTCAACAGATTGGAAAAGTGTGGATAAAGGAACAGGATAGTGCAGGAGAGGTTACTGAAGTGCAGTAGGTTTTCTATGTTTCTATATCTCCAGAATAAGGAATAAGACAGGAAGTTTAGAAGGGGATAAGAATTTAACTTCAGGCAACATGGAGACAAATTTGAGAAGGCGGCTGGTGAATACAGGACTGAAGGTGTTATATTTGAATGCAGGCAGTATACGAAATAAGGTAGATGAGCTTATAGCGCAGTTAGAAATTGGCAGGTATGATGCTGTGGGCATCACAGAGTCGTTGGTTGAAAGAAGATTACAGCTGAGCGCTAAACATCCAAGGATACACATCCTAGCAAAAAGACAGGTGGGCAAAGGGGATAGGATTGGTTTGCTGATAAAAAATGAAATCAAATCCTTAGAAAGAAGTGACATAGGATCAGAAGATGTAGAATCCTTGAGGGCACAGTTAAGAAACAGCAAGGGTAAAAACACCCTGTTGGGAATTATATACATACCTCTGAATGGTAGCTAGGATGTGGGTACAAATTACAACAGGAAATAGTAAAGGCATGTAAAAGAGGCAATATTACGGTGGTCATGGGGGATTTCAATATGCAGGTAGATTGGTACTGGATCTCAAGAGAAGGAATTTGTAGAATGCCTATAAGATGGCTTTTTAGAGCAGCTTGTGGTTGAGCCCACTAGGAAAAGGCAGTTCTGGATTTGGTGCTGTGCAATGAACCAGATTTAATTGGGGAGCTTAAGGTGAAGGAACCTTTAGGAGGCAGTGATAGAATTGATATCATAGAATATGATAGAATTCACCCTGCAGTTTGAGAAGGAGAAACTAAAATCGGATGTTTTGGTGTTACAGTTGAGTAAATGTAAGTACAGAGGCATGAGAGAGGAGCTGGCCAATGTTCATTGCAAGGGGACCCTTTCAGGGATGATGGTAGAGCAACAATGGCAAGAGTTTCTGAGAGTAATTCAGAAGACGCAGGATCATTCATCCTAAAGTAGAAGCAGCATTCTGAAAGGAGGATAAGGCAACCGCTGACAAGGGAAGTCAAAAACAGAATAAAACCAAAAGAGAGGGCATACAATATTGCAAAAATTAATATTGCAAAAATTAGTGCGAAGCTAGAGGATTGGGAAGACAGAAGGTGACTAAAAAAGCAAAAAGGGGAGAAAAGATAGAAGGTAAGCTAGCCAATAATATAAAAGAAGATACCAAAAGTTTTTTCAGATATATAAAGAGTAAAAGACGCAAGAGTGGACATCAGGCCACTGGAAAAATGACGCTGGAGGTAGTAATAGAGAAGAAATGGCAGACAAACTGAATAAGTATTTTGCGTCAGTCTTCACTGTGGAAGACACCAGCAACGTGCCAGAAATTCAAGGGAGTCAGGGGGCAGAAGTGAGTGTAGTCGTTATTACCAA
>JARFYF010000017.1:19623404-19634321 GCA_030265395.1 Rhina ancylostomus | reverse complement strand
ATATTAACTGAGCCAACTGCTGAATTCTCATTGCTGGAATTGCATTTATCAATTGTTCAAAGGGAATTAAAATAAAAGTAACACATGCACTAAAATTAACAATACAGAACTGGCATGGAGCTACACGGTTCAATTCAGCAATAGAGCTGATTTTATACTGCCAACAAATAAAACTCAATGGCTTTGTGAACTTTCAGATTATACTTTCATTTAAGCTTTCAGCTGTTTGATATAAAATGTTTTCACCATATATGTGCATGTGTGTGTGTGTGTGTGTGTGTGTAACATTGTTTATAAGTTTTCTTAATGTAATGTGATATTCAAAACACACTAGGCATGGCATGCTATTGCCAATGTGGTGATGTGGGTCATGAAAGCCTGAGTCATGAAAAGCAGTAATATGGGAGTTTTCTGGCAGTAGATTAACAGGAAAATGTATTTTAATTAGTAGAAAAACAAAACTATCTTTTCTGGAATGGAGTCAACTAACCTTCTTTCTTTATTATCCTGTTCACTGGGAGCAAACATAGTTTTCAGCTTTAAGGTCAATCTCTCAACTTCATTTTGATTTCAAAATGTGTTGTTAGCGTTACATTTCAAGCTGACTGCTTCTTACGTTTTAGGCAATTTCAAAGCTATACATCTATCTACATTTGGGCTCCTCACAATCCATGGTATAGGACATAAACTGGGGTTGGGGCACTCTGTATTTCTAAAGCCTAAACTTGGGCTAATCCAATCAATAATACAAACAACACTCTACAAAGCCACGATAAGCACACAGTAGTCATGTGTCTGCTTTTCCTTTACATTTTCTTCAAAGGGTTTTAACATAGCTTCTCCAGAGTCACATCACAAAGTTCAGAGGCATTTTGAAAAAACTGTTAAGTTGTTAGAAATTTATAGCCACCATGAATAAATATGTATTCCTGGCCTCAAGCTTTGCTCCTGCATTGATATCATCAAGACCCAATTATTACCTCCTCTCCAAACCAGCCATTTATTTACTAATGCTCACAAAAAGAGATATCAGGGCATCAAACAGAAAGAAAATGTTAAAAAGCATACTATTAGAGCACACCAAATACAGCACTGTCCCTTTAAAATATTTTACATCAGCCTTGAGTTGAGCTGCAAGATGCATCTTATCTAGTGAAATCTGGAAAAATCCAAACAAAGAGTAAACAAAGAATTAACCCCTCCCACTTTAAACTGATATTCTGATAAAACTGGGGATGTTAAAGAGGCTAATCTCCCAAACACACCCTGAAGCTACCTTTAAAGTACCATATACGTGCCTTAGAATAATGTCTAGACATTCACCTCCGGATCTGTGTTGACGTGTAATGATACTGGCAGACCACTAAGCTGCTCTCTCTCCTCTTTCACAGCTCAGGTTCCAAAGAGACTAAAGAATGCCGACAATAAGAATTAGACAGACAAATCATTAATTTATGAGTGTAGTGCATCCGCTCGCTAATTAAAGTATATTCTCAACAAAGTTCCAATTATTAGTCAATGACCTCATCCTCAGACTAACCATTGTGTTTGTGTGAAGGTGTCACTTGCAAGGATAGTTTGAGTACCATCACTGCATTAAACAAAAACAATGCAGCTCATTTCATTCTTGCTACAGTATTTTCATATTAAGATTAGGACAAAGCACCTTTATTACAGTTATTGGTTGTTGATTTTTAGAATTTAGTTAATAGTTTCATATAGAGGGAGAATTCCACCAAGCAGTTGCCCAATTAAATATTCTTCCTTCTTTTATTATTTTATTTTGAAAGGGAGCATAGACTTTCAAGTTTAAATGCAGTTTATAGTTTGCAGGATAGAACTGGTTTGTCTAAAGAATAAATATTGCATACTGGAAAGTTGGGACTAAGTTTTTAAAAAAATCTCTTTAAGTTAATGCATTTCTGATTCAAACTTTGTACTCTTTTAAATAAAATATACAGAAAAGCAACTGTTTGTGGAAGTTATCAGAGGTTAGGGGCTAAGAAATGATAAGATGCTTATTTCATTTTTGGCACAAGTCCATCAATACATAACAGTTTATCGCTAAACAACAGATAAAACAAAAAGGTTACTTCAATGAGGAACTTTTTGCACCGCTGATCATATTATGAAGTTAAGATGCCTTGCCATGGAAGATGAAGCCATCTGAACAAAAGTTTTTTTTTATAGAAATAAGCTGAACTTGTGAAAAGGTTTTGGCTTTCATGCAATGTGTGGACTGTGTCCATTTTTCAGATTATGTCAAATAATGGGCAGGATTACCACACAATCGTCAATGTTGCAAGATGTATTAATCACTACTTTATTTTCAATGACAACCATTTTAAGAAAATAATATTTCCTCCATTGCCCACATTTAACACTGCAGCAGCATTCCAATAACTTCCTGATTCACCTTATGGGACTGAAAGAATTATCCAGCTGCCTTACCTTCTAGGTTATTGAGTCTGCTGTATCACCATATTCACAGTCCAAACCCAGTCCCAGATAAGAAGTAATGACATTCAATGCGCTACTGTCACACAGATCTAGCAATGGCTGGAAGTACAGCTCTCACACTGCTGCATAGTTGTACAGTGTAAGAGTATATGAAGTAGAAGCAGTATGTAGCCATTCAACCCCTCTGCTTGCTCCATTCTATAAGACCATGATTAATTATTTTGCTTCAGCACCACTTTTCAGCACTGATCTTGTATCCTTCAATTCCCCTACAATCTAAAAATCTCTGTCTTAAACGTACTCAGTGACAGACTCCACGGCCTTCTTAAGCAGAGAATTCCAAAATATTGTGAAGGAATTTCTCCTCTTCTCAGTCCTGAATGGTCATCCTCTTACTTTGATACTGTAACACTGGTTCTAGACTCCCCTGCCAAGGAAAACATCAAATCCACACCTACTGGATTTGAGATCACCAATCACTCTTCTAAACTCAAGAGAGTGGAGATTCAGTCTCTCATCCCTGGAATCAACCTGGTGAATCTTTGCTGCACTCCCTGAATCCCAAGCATACCTTTCCTTAGGTAGGGAGACAAGAAGTGTGCACAATATTCAAAATCTGGCCTCACTGCAGCCTTATATAATTGGAGCTAAATGTCTCCAATCTTGTACTTCATTCCTCTTGCCATCATGGCAACTATTCCATTTCCCTTCCTCAATGCTTGTTATAACTGCATGTTATTTTCCAAAGACTCATTTACCAGGACACCCAGGCCTTTCTGAACACCGGCACTTTTCAATCTTTCCCCAATACTCTATGCTTCAATTTTTCTTCTGAAGTGGATGACCTCACATTTTTCCACATTATATTCAATCCAATATTCTCCTGAAGCCTCTTTGCATCCTTGTCATAGCCCACACTGCCACCCTGCTCTGTATTATCAGTAAACGTGGATACACTACATTTAATCTCCTCATTGAAATAACTGATATAGCCCATGAGCAGCTGGAGCCCCAGCACCAATCACTGTGGCACCGCCCAGCCTCCCAACCTGAAAACGCCCTGTTTATTTCTACTCTCTCTTTTCTGTTCATTGACTAATCCTTTATCCATGGCATATATTGCGTGACCTCCATGCACTCTAATTGTGTTGCATAATCTCTCCTGTGGCACCCTATTGAAGGCTTTCTGAAAATTCTAATAAGTATCAAATGGTTTGCTGTTATGTACTCTGCTAGTTATAAATGCAAAAAAAACTCCAATAAATTTGTTGAACTTGATTCCCTTTTAATAAATCTGCATTAACTCTCCCCAAACCTGTTATTATTTTCTAAATGTTACCACATCCTTATTAATAGAATCCAGCATTTCTCCTACTTCTGATGTTGGGTTAATTGGTCTACAGTTCCCTGTTTTCTTGCTTCTTACTTTGTTAGATAATGGGGTTGGATTTTCTATCTTCCAATCTGTTGGAACCAGACTAGAAATCCACAGAATTATGAAAGGTGACAGTAGGTGTATCCATGGCTCTCTCCTTCAAAATCCTGAGTTGACAGTCATTTACTTCTGGGGATTTGTCTCCTTTCAGTTCCATTAATATTCCACAAAGTTTATGACGAAGAAGCAAGTTAAGAACTCAATGGTAAAGGTGTTATTCACCAAATATTTCCATTAAAAGTATTTCTTCAAAATGCTTTCATGACATTTATGTTAAGCAAAGATGTGAAAATCAGGAGTGTGATGAGTGGTGCAGCCCCCCTGCACCCCCGCGATGTGAAACAATTGCAAGTGCCACGAAATGAAACGGGCAACATAATAAATGGCTTTTAGCAACCCACCATGAAAATGGTCCCACTGGTCCTGATGTCAACTCTATTGCAATAAACCAACCCTAAGCAGTATTGCAACAAGCTTTGTTTTTAAACTTTTCCATTCATACTATTGGTCCTGAAACTTCGGGAATGCTGTCTTGAATACACTGGACTTGGCTTTTCACAATCAAAAACTTACAATACTTGCAAAGCTTTTGAGTCTTTTATGGTTGCCCTTCACCTAATTCCAAGGACAAGAATTATAATATTACTATGGCAGAAACACTACTGGGCAATGCAGGGTGTGTTTCCAAATCAAGCAATGTAGAATTTCTCAGCATCTGGCCCCAGGCTCATCCATGAATTTTGACAGCAAGACCTGTGGGATACCAAAATGATGGGGGAAAAACAAGCAACATTTTAAAATCTGTATTCAATCCATGTGCATATTGTGAGCCCAGGTCTAGGGTCAGGTCAGTCAGAGTGAGCCCTGTATACAAAAGAGCGAGAAACACTGACCTAATGGTTCTAATCTGCAAGGTGTTAAGGCAGAATGTGGTTGAAAGTTTATACTAAAACCCCCAAGGAACTTAATATCACAGAACTGATGGAGACTTACTGAGGCTCTTTCACATGTGTGAGAGCCATTATAATGGTTGCTACTGCAAGAAGGTTTTATTTTTAAGTCTTTAATGTA
Source organism: Rhina ancylostomus (assembly GCA_030265395.1). Classification (NCBI taxonomy): domain Eukaryota; kingdom Metazoa; phylum Chordata; class Chondrichthyes; order Rhinopristiformes; family Rhinidae; genus Rhina; species Rhina ancylostomus. Next base: position 19,629,355 of record JARFYF010000017.1, on the reverse strand, counting down.
GACTTTGTGGTCCAAAAGTGTTAGTGTGTAATCGTAGAATGCACAATATCGTGGCAAGTAGCTGCTGAAATACACACGATAGACACACAATAACCATTATTGTTCTTTTTGATAGAAACATTATCACATTTTCATTTTGGCCAGCCGCTTGTCGGGTTAAGCATTTTGAATGGAAACAGCTGTAACTTGCTATTGATATATTGTATTTAATTCAGCTGAAATTTCTTGATTGTGAAAAATCCCTGATCTGAGCCTGTAACTCATTTAATCAATAGGTTCAATGTAGACCTGGGGCATCACGCAAGCCTGTCAGGTCACATTCAAGCCTTTGATGTAACAAAAGCAATTATTACATTCCTGGTGATGAGCTGTACCTGTCTGCTGCACAACGAATGCCGCCTGTATCAACACCCTTTTCACTGTGCAAAGACCCTCTGGAAAAAGGACACATGATATTTCTACCTAAACATAAATATATCCTCCAAGGAGAGGATATATTTATGTTTAGGTAGAAATATCATGTGTCCTTTTTTTTGCCTACCATATCTGAGCAGATTCTTATAGCAACCCCATTTCCCTTATATTTCATTGCTAACATGTATTTATTTGATTGTCTATAAAGCAACTCACTGTGCAGAAAAATATATAGCATATAAACACATGGTGACTTCAGCAGCACAGAGGTAACATTTTAAAATAAATCTTTGCTCCTACCTCCCCAAAAACACTTAACCTGACAAGATACCGGTAAAATTAAAATGCAATATTGTTTCAATGAAGAAGAACAACAACCGTATTGTGTGTCCATCATATGTACTTCAGGGGCTATTTGCCACAGTATTGCGAATCCTACACACTAACCCTTTCAGACCACAAAGCCTTCTATACTTTATTAATTCTTCAGGTAACAGAAGAGATTTTGCATGGACTTTTTTTTGTTTAAACTGTAGGAGACTGAAAGGTATAGATAAGACATGCACAATTTGGCTTTTGTATAGCAATGGAAACCAACCACTTACTAAAAAATTTTAACCCAGGATTGATGAAGAAAGGTTGGGTGGAAATACAGCTGAGTTAGGATACTACATTAAAACTTTTTCTTGTCTGGAATAATTCAGAAACACTGGCCTCAACCTAAGTGAATTCCACTTTGAAAGAAATCTCTAAGGGTTAAACAGGTAATAGAATTAGAAGATTTATACCATTTTGCTACTCTGTGCCAGGGAATGTATGTTAATTAGACACAACCCTCCTTGCTAGTGTTTAACCATTCCTTGTGTGAGATATATATATATATGGCAACTTTCAAAAGATAGGTTTTCATAAGGAATATTATCATTTAAGCTGGGGGAGCTCTGCAGCCCAACAACTTGAATTGAATTGGTTACAAATATGAATAAACAGAGTAAGCCAACTTCAGCCAATGCAGACTGCAGGAAAAGGGAGAAGGAGTACATTAGAGATTTCATCTGCGATAGGACCTATGCTCGCACTCACTCTGTAACTGGCATCTGGAGCAGATTTGCTACAACAGACATTGAAGAACTAGATTACATCCAGTTAACTGAGCTCTAAACTGATTATGCATGTGCCAAACTAATGGATTACATTTGCAAGAGGAAAAATAACATCCAATCAATCTCAATTACGGCAGACCACACCAGCCCAGATAAACTTGAAAGTATCCAGCAACTACCCACAACTGTACCTCCTCTCTTCACCAACAGTTCAACATAAAGGGATTGGTATATTCAGTCAGAAACAAAAGTAGCTGATGGAGAAATACCATCACGGTGTGGCAGCAAACGATGGAGAAGCGGTAACATTTTCTGTGGGTTTTCTGGTGAATTATTTACTAATTTTAGAAAACACTGCCCTATAAGCCTTTTTTGTCTCCCTGTTTTCAGTTTGTTAAGCAAGAAGTCAACTGCCAATGGACTTCACATATTGGGGTGAGGATGGGATGAAGTTCAACTTCTATGATGGGTGTGGGGAGGGAGTGGGTGTGGGCAAAGCAAGTAGAGTGATTGACAGCAGCTTGACTGCTTGTTGGACACCTGGCTTAATTATAAAGACTAGGAAATCAGCTTATGACCATTCCTTGTCCCTGGCATTTGGATTTCACTCTCTGTAGTTAGGATCACATGTGATTTTCAGGGACTTTAGCAGCAGAGGCTGGGGGAGTAATTGAACAAAACCAGGCAGATGTAATTTAGTCCCCATTTTAAAGTCATACACTGTCTCTGTACTTTCATGTTTTATTGTAAATTCCTGACACCCACATTTGTAACAGGAAATGCCTTTGTAAAACCATAAGGCTATAATTTTAGACATCTGATTGCCATGGTGTTCCAATGCCTCTACTGGCAGCAGAGTGTCAGTGTTACAAGTTCATACAGGAGGTTTAAAATACAGCAAACAGACAGCAACTACATTTACCTGGATTTCTAAAAAAATAATACTGATGTCATCTTATTTATATAAGTGGATAAAATCTAAAATGGCCCAAAAACCAATCATTTTACAAATGAAATTAGTAATTTTGGCAATAGGAGGGCAGAGCTGTCACAGGCAGATGCACTGAACTTTACACCCATGTTTGACTTGCATTCTCCTCAAAAGGGTGAAAATCAACAAGTCCCACCCTGGCCACCAGGAGGAGCAGTTTCTATTTCCAGAATGCTCGGCCCACAGGAGAGGGGAAAGGGAGGTGAGAATGGTGGAAAAATCCATTTCCTTGACCATCTCAAATCCTGGAGAACGGAGGAGGGGTGGCGGATGGAAGAAAGAGTAAAGACGTAAATGGGAACTGTATAAATTTTAAATAGTTTAACGTTAAGAACGTCTATAGGTTTAGCAACCTGCTATTTATTTAAGCCTCAATAAAGTATTTAGCGTAATTTATAAATCAAAACATGTAATAGATTATGGTAAAATAAAATCAAAGATCAGAGATGAAACATTAGCAATAAACACTAAAGTGAAGTGCATTAAGAGGCACTTAGCAAGGAGCTTTAGGAGCTTCAGCTTAAGTATATGTACATGCATATACACACATATTTGTGTGTGCATACATAGACACATGCATGCACTTGCACACACTTCTCCCCCAGCAGTGTAAGCACCCCTATCCCTTTCCAATTCCCATTCCATTCCCTTGTTCTGAGCCAGCTGTCCTAGGCTACTCTGGGATGCAGTTTTAGAGATCAAAGATGAACAATATCATCATCAAATTTTTGTACAAGCGCAGTGCCAATACTGAAATAAAACATTCATATCCTGTAATAGCTATTGAAAGAACAGTTTTGCCCAAAGTAATAATGATGCCTGCCTTATCATTATCTTTCTAAGATCAAAGGCAAAATTCCCTTTCCATTTGATGCATTAAACTTTGACAAGTTTCCTAATTCTCAAAACTTGAGCCCGAAGAAGAAAAAAAGTAAAAGTATTCCATATCTGCAAAAAATAGAAAGCTCTCTATTAGATGGTCCCAATCCCCATCTTCTCCAGAGAGTAAAGGCACAGTGTAGACTCTGTTCCTTGAGAAATCATTTTCACAACTATTTCATCCAATATTTCATCCAATGGTTTCATCCAATAATTTCACATGTTGAGCGAATACCTACTCCAGATACGGCTTCAACCAAGGCCAAATATAATTTCAAAAAACATCTTGCAATGATTATTACACGAACCAACATTTTACTTGCTTTGTTTATCACCTGCAAACATATTACCCACAGTTTTCATTATTTACCTCATAATATTCCCATTAATTCTTTGCTGTTTTCTACCTCAAAGACCATTCATGATTTTGACATCTTATTTCAATGTACTTATCTGCAAGATGAAACATTAAACCATGGTCTTCTCTGCCTGCTCAAGTGCATATCCAATGTACTATTTAAACATCTGGTAAGCTGTCCTAGCTAACATTTATCCCTGAACTAATACAGTTAAATATAGACTACATGTCCTCTTATTCTTGTTGGTGTTCGTGTGATATTACTGGTTAGTGATTGGCCACTGTGCTTGTCCATAAAACATGGGTGACTATATTTCAAAACTATTTCACTGGCTGGTATGTACTTTCAGCTGTCAGGGGGATATGAAAAGAGCTAGAGTAATTCCAGTTTGTTTCATTATACTGTTTTCTTCAGCAGACTGATGAGTCCTTCTGCTCAACTGATATACTGATCAGTGCTGAGTATATACTTTTTCTGAGTTGTGTGACCATGACCACTGAGAATTTGCATCTAGCTGCCCAAACTCTGTGAAGATCTGACTGAGCCAGAGGCAGTGCGACCATGCTTCTTCTGAATGTCTTCATGATTTCAAATTCTGACTCTCAGATGCAGGGAAGAAAAGGATTCCATCATACCCAGAATATCCCTCTAAACTTCAATGCAGTATTTTTCAAGGTTTTTTGTTGGTCATACTTAATATTATGTTCTGAATTACTGTTTTATTTCAATTTAAAGAAGGAGCCATAGGCTCCTATTTTGATGTGCACATTTTTAACAATTAGATGGAAAGCAATTAAGCTCCATTCACCCTAAATCAGACAGCAGCAAACGATTAGTGTGTTTGCTCTCTCTGATTTATTTTCTCACATAGCCAAAAAAATCATAGGTTGTGAGAGATAGCACACATTATTTACTAATGTCAATAACTGGTCAACTGTGGACTGATCCTGACCAGAACCCAACATGATGGATGATTGGAATGGTTTCCATAAGATGTATGCTGAGGCTGCTTCTGCCCACATATAGTCCAAAGGCAAAAAGTGGACAAAGGTGTTATGCAATCTAATGATCTTCCAAATAAATAGAAATTTGACAATTTTTAATAATATGTTGAGTGCTCGCTTTGGTCTTCAAAAGTTGTCATTTGCACGAAGTCCATGAAAGTTAGGGACCTGTGAGGGTTGGGGGTTGGTGAATGTGTTCTCACCTGCATAAACAATGACAGGTTCACACCAACTGTTTCAGTGCTCAGACTCCATATTTCATGTTTACGGTGGTACTCATGGACTCTGGAATGAGGTGATATTCCAAGATTAGCTGCTTACTTACGAATACTAACATTGACTCTACTCTACAAATGTGAAACAACGTATGAATAAATAATTTGCACTTGTTAACTAAATTCTCCCGATTTGACAGTTTTAGAAGTAGAAGTTCAAGTCTACCATTTATTGTATAGGAGATGCATTTGTTCAACTTCATTCCAATTATTTTAAAATTGCCCTATTTCTAGCAAGTGGTTACTCACAAAGTGTGAACCTTGATCAAATTCTCAATGTTACGTTGAAAACAATTTTGTGTAGTCTTGCAAATTTTGCCCAAGTCTACTACAGCACCACTACCAGTGTGAGGACTTCATTGCAGCATTTGGGCAATTTCCGTTCTAACACAGTTGTCTGAAAATTCATCCGTGGTTGGTAGCACCAATAATGTGATGCAGCATGTTGAAATCGGCCTCCAAAATCCATTCCATTCAATTCAGTGGAACCTAATTGCAGATGCAATGTGCTGTTGCTGCAATACAGCATGCTTTGCACTACTGACCAGCGCTGAATTTCTAGACAAAGTGATTTATAATGTAAAATGAAAATTAAGGCAGAATGCTTGATTCTAAAATTGGAATTGAATTTCTTTTATGTTTCTTGGTCCATGTGCCTCTGGCTTCTAATGATGTCTGCAGGGTCAGGAAGAATGATAACCAAATAGAAATTTGCTCAGGAGGACTCTAAAATGAGAACACATTTTATATTCTCTTTATGAAATGAACATTTTACTGTACTGAAGAAAAATTTTTCTACCCAATCAACAATTTCCTTATAAATCACTAGTTTGTATTATTAAATGGGGTGCTTTAATTCAGTACTTGGCTCCTGCATTCTCATAATCAAGCCTGTGGAATGATATTTCAAACGTGTTATAAGAAAG